>JAHRHJ020003571.1:0-143248 GCA_019776745.2 Taxus chinensis
TCCTTTTTGTCTTCTTTCTCCTTCTCCTTCTATAAATACTTGGATACTTGTAGTATTCAGGGATGAGCAAATTTGTATGAAAAATAGAAGTGAGGAGAGAAAGACTTTGAGCTTTCTTGTAACAGAACAAAATATTAATACAAAAATTGAGACTTTGTGTTGGATTCCTATTTTATGTGTTAAATATTTCTTAAGTTAGATCTACATACTTATTTTGTTTGATTCACCTATACTCTTGTCATTTGTTTATCAGTATTGCTTTGTTTTTTTATGTGAGAAAGTTTGGCTCATTTTACTACCAACCGAAAACATAAACCCTTTGACCTTTCTACTTTGGAATTCATTTCTTTTCTCCCTTCAGATCCATCTTTCTTCTATTCCTTCATTAATTCCTTTATGTTCTTCATCGGAACTAACTCTACCAGGATGAGATCCCAAAACCCCTTGAAGGTAGAATACTGTAAGACTTGCATAGATTCCTGCCAGTAGAATAGCAATAAACTGGTTTCTCTTTGCTTTCTCAAAGAGGGGCTATGCCCTGCACACTTTTAGCCTGTCTATCCATAGATCTGCCCACCCGACAAATTTTCAGACCAACAATTTTTGGCGACTCTACTGGGGAAAGAACCAGATCTATGTGAGTGTTATGTCAACTAAAAGACACCAACAATTTTTAAAGCTATTAGGGAGACTAAGAAAATAGATAAAACTGTAAAAATCACTACCTGTTTGTAAATCTTAACTCTTTGTTTAAAATCCAAAATTTTTGCAAAAGTGATCCAAACTGAAAATTTTCTTAAGAGATCCATAGATCTGGACCAGTTAGAAACCTTTAGTGTGCTGAGTTTTTATTAAAATATTTGTATTTTCATAGATCTGAGATTCTGATAGTTTTACAAATATTTTCAAACCCTTGCCAAAATCAAATCTAAGATCCGAAAATTAGCTTACTAAGTTAACCATCATTTTATCCTCGCTAATCTTTGTCATTAAACCGCAATCGGTTTTCAAAAGAGCGATAAAATTAAATATTTAGAAAAGTACATGCTGCTAATTTTTGTCAGAAAAATCAAAAAATTAGCAAGTACAAACAAAAAAACAGAATTTTTTTAAATCTGCTCTAAAATCATTGCAGATCTGAACAGATACACTGGTAGGTGAGCCATTTACCCATAGTAAGAGAGCTCGTGGAGAGTTTGATCTTATTTTTTATCTACTTCAAAGGCACAACTTCAGTAAGTTGATCGGTCAACCAGAAGTGCCTCGCCTCCATGAAAGAATCGGTGTTCACAAGGGGCTTCCACGTCAATTTGCAGTGCCCTGTTAGTAAGCGGAACCGCACTCTCGATTCGCATCCTCTTTCCATCTTCTCAAATGGCAGTACCATGGGAAAATGTTATGGGTCCTATGCATTGCCGCATCCAGTTCACACACTCCCTCATGGAAACCGCAAGAATTTCCCAAGATTTGATGGGAGTGGAAATCAAAGCATGGATTCACATATATATGCATTCATTATGTCATGCAACATCCTAGATGTGACCCATGAAGATGTGTCAGTATGCTTCTTTCTAGAGACCTTACAATGACCTACAGCAGAGTGGTTCCAACATTTGCCAGCCGGATCTATCACCAGTTGGGCCACATTACGAACTGCGTTTGAAGACAAGTATAAGCCTTCAGAAGACGTGTTTATGTTACTGTTAAAGATTACTCACTTGAAGAAGGAGGCCAATGAAACCATGCGTGATTTAATCACTTGTTTCAATTCGCTAATTAACTGCATGCCACCTACCATGTTGCCAACACCAGAAAATCAAAAGTGTTTCTTTGTGAACGTCATGAATTCAAGAGTAAGTTTCTTACTTTTATAAGAACAAATCACCACCTTGTTCCTCGCTGAAGCTGCGGCCATTCAGATAGAAGACAACCTACTTATATCTAGCAAGTTAAAATGAGAGCCATCCAAACCTAAGGCTTCAACTCCTTCTCAAGCCACTTCATCAGATATGGCATTCCAGAAGATGGCAAACGACTTGCTCGCATTAAAGAAGAAATTATCTCAAGCTTCATCTACCACTCCATACCGGGATATCCCACGAAGGAACTTCACTCCCAACAATGCCCCACAAAGGCTGAGTTTTCCTACTACTGGTCCAAGGTTAGCACTTGAGGCCCCTCTAGTTAATGCCTTGGTCGAGATCGAAGACGATGAGAAAATTTACAAAGAACCTTCATCACAAGGTGAAGATGATCAAGATGTGGGTGACCCAACTGGTGACTCTACGATCGGATATATGGAATTTGAAGATGAGGAATCTGATGAAGAAGAAGGTACCCAAGGGTATGCAAGTGGACAGTCATATGCTATTTTTACCCGCTCACAAGGAAAAGAAGTAGAATTTGCTGCCAGGATACAAAAGGAGAAGACTGTGTCAAACACGCCTCCAAGAATCGCTAAAAGAGGTAATCCTCTTCCTGCTCAACCTCCTATTAAGTCTTTTACGAAGAAATATTTTCCCCCCATCTCTCCTCAAATCATCCTTCTTATGTTTCCATAAAGACCAGTAACCCTACCCTACCATCGTGAAATGAGGGACTCATTCCTTCGTCAACACAACCCTTGGTCACATTCGACATAGTCGATCACGCTAAAAAGACCAAAATGCAAATGTCTGAGGCTGAGTATCTTTAGTCTAACCCCGAGCAGCTTGTAAGATTAACTGAATGTATCTGAAGCCAAGCTGCCGTCCCCTCTCATGTTTCCCTGAAAGGAATCCTTTCCACTCCTGCATCTCGCATAAATGTTTCCTCGAATTCCATGTTAGGTTAAATTGAACCTTTTTATCTCTCCCTCCTAATCAATGGTCACAAACTAAACAACTGCATTATCGATTCTAGGGCTTCCGATAATGTCATGCCAGCAAAGTTCACCCATGCTTTGGGCCTCACTCTTACCAAGCCTTTCGGTAGAGGTTACTCCAAGGAAACCAAACAGGTTCCATTAATTGGTCAGATCAAAGACGCACAATTCGCATTTGCAGTGTTCCCAGATAAAAGGGTAAAGATGACCATCCTTGTTGCTGATATCCCAGCAGCATATGGAATTCTACTAGGGATAATCTTTTACAGAGAAGTTGGTGGAGAGATTCACATGGACTGGTCCAAAGCTAGAATCCCTATCAAAGGTGTAATGTAGACATTGGAGCCTGAATCACAAAAGAAGTACTTGGTCACCAACTCTGACGACCCCAAAGCCCAAATTCTCTTCGAATCATCAGGGATGGGGAACTACTTCTTATCCACTAAGTCTGATAGAATGGACGTTCTCATCCTGGAGGAGAACCTTAATAAGATATGGACACTGTAGTTTGATGGCAGACCTACTACTCCCATTGTGAATTCCATTTCTCCATCCCCTTCCCCTCCATCCCATCTCCAATTATTTTCCCTTTTCCCTTCTAAAACTCCTTCCCCTCCATAGAAACAATAAGTTAAACCTTCCCTTCCATCACCAACAATGTAAAAACCAGTTGAGACCCAACCCACCCCTCCTCTTGCATTCCCAAACCCATTTTAGGAAGAACAGAATCAGAAAATTAGTCAATGAGGGAAGAAAAATGAGGATCCTAACAAAGAGGATATTGCAAGAAATTTGAAAGATTGGGATACAATATTCAATATCACTCAAATTCCATCAATGACTAATCCTTAATTTGAGGTTAAGGTTCAAGAACAAGTGGTGAAGGTTACTTTTGCAAATGAACTAGAGCAATAAAAAGAAAAAAATGATCAGCAATCCTTGTGTTTTGAGTGCAGTGTTCACATTATCACTATATTCTCATAGGTTTTTGATCCATCATCAGCTACACAATCAGTTGAAAATGAAAAATCAGATCCAAATCCATAAGAAGAGGAGCACGTGGAGGAAAGAAAAATCAGTTTTAGAGGTCTTAATTCATAAGAAGGTTGTGTAGGATATTTCAGATCCTTCTCTCACTTTATCATTCCAAAAATCTAAATTTTTGGATGATTTTGAGATTTTAAACTTCATGTTTGAGGATGAGGAGAACCACAGTGAACTACTTGCAAATTTAGAAGCAATCATGGAGCAAGGAGAACCCTTGGCATAGCTAGACATTGGAGAGGTTGAGTATTTGTCATATTTTGTGGATTACATTGGTGAAGAAGATCCTATTGAACTTACCACTTTTGTTATTCCATCATCTATCTTCCAACAACAATAACCTCATGCCATGGAAGAGAACATTTAGGAAGAGCCTGCTGCCCACAACAATCCTCATGAGTGAGAAATGGAGGATTTTATCCATATAGGTCTTCATAAAGAACAATTAGATGAATTTAATCTTGCAAGCTTCATGTTAGATGAGGAGAAAGAATGAAGAGATGATGAAAACCATTCAAATCATTCATCAAGGCAGATGATCAGCTATTTGTAGATGCAAGACAAGATCCAAATCAGTTTGTAAACAGTTGCCTTTTCCAGAAAATTTTGTAAGAAGACTTCATTATTGGAGTTGAGCTTAGGAGCAATGGGAAAATTAAATGGATCAGACCATGCCCAATCAAGTACCTATATTCATTGGAGTCAAGATCAGAGTTTCCACCAGTCATGCTTACTTGTGAGCTAAGGATGAGTTTTAGAGTTCCAAGGATCAACTACAATACCTCTCAGAACCAAATGTAGAGCAAATAAAAGAGGTATTTCTTTTACTTCCAGTTAATACTTTGATGAGTTGGGTGGACAATCATCTTGTATTAATTTTTTCACTCTTACACAAGACCATGTCCATTTCCAAATCAATCACATTGTCTAATTTTTTGAGGAAGGGCAGCTACTTCTCCTTAAGAGTGACAGGATTTGTTTGAGCTTTCCATTCCTCTAGTTAGAGTAGGTAGGAAGGTTTGATTTTAGCAAAACAAGTGCTTGTGCACACTCTGTATGTTTCACTTGAGACATGTATGCTCTTCCTCTTTTTGTACGTAGTGTGTTGTGGTGTGTTGTTTCTCTTGCATAATCTATTTTTAGAAGTGGTAGTGTTTGGGAAATTAGTTTAACAATAGTTCCAAGTGCATTTCAAATCATCTTGTGTTCCACTAATCTCTACATGTTTCATACTTGACAAGAAATCATCAGTTGCAGTCCTTCATAATTAGAAAAGAAATCATATTTTTGGGTAGATTCATCCTTGTCTCAACAGATCAGTTTGTAGAGGGAAAGAGGAAAAATAATTTCAGATTCAAAACATTTTTCCACTCGATCTAAATATTAATATTTTCTTATAAAAGTTGGAAAATTTGAGCAAAAGGATCAGCTTCAGGTTAAGCAAAGTTTAAGTGGCTTAGGGACAAGATTTCAGAGTTTCATATTTGTTTCCAGGTGTATCGGGATGACTCCATGCCCAATGGACACTTTAAGTCCACTGGTCAGCTCATGTAGTAGGAATATGTCCTTATGAGTTACCAAATTATTATCCATTTTTCCCCCTAGTAAAAATGGACAACTTGAGAAAATTGGACCCAAACAGTTGTCAGAACTTCAAGGTTGAATCTAAAGAAAAACATGTAAATTCTATGTTTTGGATCATATTTTCAGTTGATTTGGGGACTTAAGATTATTTTGGATGCATTTCCCTTCTTCTAGACTTCAAAAAAATTCAACAAATAGTCAATTTGGGCTAAAAATTGGATAAAAGGAGAAAAAAATGGATTTTGGGGGCATTGTGTTATGTTTTCCCTAATTTCTCAACTCTCTACATGGCCCTTGGACTTGGAAAAATTCAAAAAAAAATGAGAAAGTTGGGAAAAAAAAAAAAAAATGCAAAAAATGCTCATTTTTAGTGAAGTGCCGACATTTCTTCCTTGGGAGCCCCAGAGGGAACAAGGGTCATAGGGTCACTTGTTCTCCGAAACCCCAACTTCACCAATTTGCTAAGGGGGGTAGCGAGTCCTTTTGTATTATGGGTTTTGGCATGGTTGCAGGCACAAAGGGCCTACAGGGAACAAGTTCCCCACGAGGTTGAGTTCTCCAATGAGGCCTATGGCCCGTATTGTTTTGGAATGGAGGGACGGAGTTTGGTGCAGGTCATGAGTGAGAGTTACGGGAATGAAGGGCCCAAGAGGAACAGGTAGAGGGATCTGTTGGTTCCTACAAAGGGCTGGATAGCTGCACCGAAGGGGCCGAGTCGAAAGGGTAGCTCGGAAAACTAATCGGCGAGAGGTTTGGGAGAACAAGGAGTGTGGGAAACTTGTTCCCCGTGGGAAAAAGTTCCTTGTGCAGAAGGAAATGTCACAATGGCCTAGAGTCATAAGGGTCGAGTCAAGGAGAGAGCTCGTTGAGCTAACCAATCTCGTCGATTTGGTATAGGAGATAGGTTCAGGCCATGCGAGCATTTTAGGCCCCAAGAGAACTTAGGACCTAGTTCCACCTCAAACTCAATTCCCTACACCACAAAAATATCCACAAGTCATAGAAATATAAAGGTAAAAGTGGTAAAGTATTGCAGACTATGCACCAACCTAGAAAACTAAGGCCGAGAGTTTTTAAAATGGGCTCCATGACCCCTCCAAGCCCGCAGGGTGATAACTTTGTCCCAGCTCAACCAAATTTCACAAATTTTATATAGATGGACTCGTAATTCCTCTCCCTACATCATGAAATAATTAAGAAATTGGATTTAGATGGAGTAGATCAGAGAGAAAAATAAGGAAATGTTCCAGGTTCAAATGCACATGTCCTAGGCAAGGAAAAATGACATAATGGAGACTTCGACGCATTTTCCTTCTTCCACAAGTAAGATTACATTGGGGGATGAGTTTTCAAAGGTGCCCATGCATAGATAATAGATAATAAAATTTCTCAAATTCACGTACCATGTTAAATTTTGAATGTAAAACTTTGAAATTGAAGTGTAATCAATAGATTAAACCAATTCACCCAATTTTGCATTCATTCCCTTCATTTCTCATTTTTCTATAAAAAATGTGTAATTACGTTAAAATAGACTTATATACTTAAAAATCAGATTATAATTGATCAAAAAAAAATTAAATAATAATGAAGGAAATTAGAGACAAATACTCCAAAATTGTTAACAGAGAGTTTGCCCATGAGGGACTACGTCTCTTACTTTGTGAATATGATGAAATGATTATATTAATGATGCAAAATAAACACAAAATCTTAAATCAAATCTCCAAAATAGGAAAATAGGACCTTCAAGTATCTCGTACCACCTTTATAAATCCTTCACAATCAGATCTTTACTTTACAATGTCATATTCTTAAAAATGGTATCCATATGCATTTTCTCTCTCTATGGAAGGCAAACATTATCCAAAAATGGAACAAAAATCTTTGTTATGTCTTTGCAGCAACATTCCTACATCAATTTGGCATAATGGGTAACATCTCCTTCAAACAAGATCTCTAGGTTCTTTAATAGGTCCTACAATATAAAAACAATCCTCTTTAAATGCAACCAAGCTATTTTTATATGTTTTCCAACTCTTGCCTCATCCAGTCAGGCCATATCATTTTGGGCCAAGTGACCTAGATTCCATTCTCCCCTCTATCACTTTACATTAGCTTTTGGGATCTTTATTATCCCACACGTAGTGGGCATGAGATTTTATAGGGATTTTTAATCCTTTGGCAGTTAGAATGTCACATGGATACACCCACAACTTGCAATGTTTTAATTCTTTGAACCTCAAACTCACCACCCTACTCACTGGGGTAAGTTAGAAATGGTGTGTTGACTATTGAGGTGGCACTGCGGGCTTGACCCCTTCATGATTTGGTTAGGATGTTGGTGTGTATCCTATAGGGATTGTTCCTCCACTTGTTGGCAATGTTGATTACCATGATTTGTAAGCCCTCTTGGATCGACTTGTAGCTTGGTCGATTTGTGAGGTGTATGCAAGTTATGCATTGAGTGGTTGGATAGTTGATAAGCCCTCTTATTTCATCGTATAGCTTGCCATGTAGCTTGGTAGGGTGGTTTTTTTTTGACCTTTACAGGCTCGGTTGGATTGTTGGTTTGATATGTCCAACTTGACTATGATGAGTTAACATTAACACTTGGGAATGAATGATGGACTCAGGCCTAACTTTCCCTCCAACTTGGTGGACTAGTTGGGAAAATTTTAAAACTATGGGAAATTTGTCTCACATGTACTAAAATGTGATCCTCAATGAGGTATATATGAAAAAATCACATGCTATATGATGTGAAGAAAGGAAACAACGTCCCCCTCTTGAAAACAAGTAGACCCCACCTTGACCGTTGAATCCTGGAAGCTAAAAACAATATTTTTTCTCAAAAAACCCTAACACTTGTTATGCTCACATTCTACCACTTGGAACATTCTCAACATGCCATATTAGCATTGTGTAACTTGCACTTATTTTTTCCAGTTAAAGAGAAAATTTAGCGGACTTCATCTTCTGCATACAGTTTTCATTTTCCTCTATTCAAAAGGTGTTGGAAAGCTCTCAAGGAGATCTTTTATAAGTAACCAATTTGCGGAAGTTTGGGGGAAAATTGAACCATTAATATCCTTTGTATCAATGTGATTGGTCCACGTGTACCAATCACATCATTTCAGGGTTCACTTTAGGATCTTAGACCTTTGTCATCACGCCCTCAGGATCTCCATATATTGGATCTCCATGCCTTCATAAATTTTGAGTTCAGACTTGACCTCCAGGACCAAAAAATGTTGTTATTGGTTCACGTGGACCAATTACGACTTTCCATGATCTAAGGACTTCTCAATTCTTAGGCTCAGATAATTTATCATTGAAATTAATCACAAACTATTGTCATTGGTCCACCTGGACCAATGACATGTTTTCATTCTCTCAGACCCTTGAATCTTCTCGAGGTTCTCGGGAACCTTTTTCCTTAGTTTATATTTCCATCTTCTCATGACCCAAAAATTCAGATACTATGCCATGTTTCTTCCTCGTAATATTTCATTTAGCCTCATCCATGCCTTGACCACTTTTCAAACTTGGGTAAAAAGTGAAACACGGAGGCTTTCCTCCACTTAACAAAGGTGATCACTTAGCTTATAAGCTTGAGCCCAATCCTTCCCACAGTGAATATGGGATTAATTCTCAAGGTGAACAAACAAAGTGACTACCACATGAAGGCTTGAGAGAATAATTTGGTGACAAGTGTCCCTAATCTTGTCAATAAAATGTAGCGTTCTACCTATTGAAGGAAAATAAAGGTTTGAATGTCAACTAAACATCTGAGATCTAAAACCACCCCAAAATATTCTATTTTTTAGATCCATCTTGTACACATGCACACCAAGAGGAGGCAATTATTTTAATGAGTTGTAAACCACAAAGACACTTAAAAATTCATGTTGATCATCACGAGAAGTTTTCAAACTTCAAATTTTAGTCACAAGGTAAAAAAAAAAATCAAATTGGAACCAAATTTTATTCGAATAGATGTCCATGACCATGGTCACATCAAAAAAAAAAAAAACAAATCACTAACCAAAAATTTCATGGATAATCCATTCCTCCATCCAAAATAGGATGACCATGACCATGTCATAATTAAAAAATATAAAAAACATCAAAAGTTTCAAATTTAAATCTAAAATCCAACAATAAGACCCCTAAGTCAATCAAATATTATCTCACATTTCCACCTCATGTTGTTATCCCTTAGGGAAGATATAAGAAAGAAACCAAATCAAGATAATACACCCCTTTGGGTAGAAGTTTGACCACCATCTTCCATCAACTAAAAATGATGAGCATGATCTTGTTTCCAAAAAAAAGCATTCAATGAAAACATCCCTTAACCATCTTCATATAAGGAATACAAGTATTACGACTACCATTGAATCTAAGGGCATTCAACCAATCGATACATGAAGCTCAAAAAACTTCATCCAATATCTCATCAACTAAGGGAACCTTCAACTTGAGGACATTTCCTCCAAATCATTCAATCAGCCACATGATCCTATCCCTAAACACAAATAATAAAAAAACATCATCCAATCAAAATTATTCACACAATCAATAATGGTTTCATATCCCCAGATTCAATCCAAATCAAATAAATAATCCACAATGAGGGATATGTTTCAATTTTTTCCCAAATCTCAATCCAAATAATACATCATCAAAATCATGAAACCTTTATTGGCCTCGATAATCTTATCAACAATCAAACAACACCCATAAAAAATAAAGCCCTAGATTGTGCCACAATGAATAGCCAAATAAAATGCATTACACAATGACCTCCTCGACTTATTCTTGAAATTCCATATAACCCTATCCAATAGCTTTATAATACTCCCCATGCAAATTTTAATTTTGGTATCTTCTTAAAACATCTACTATTCATAGGGACATCTTGAATAAGGCCCTTCATGAGTCAAGAGTCCCTTGTGACCTTAACTCATCACAATTTTTGATACATGAGTGTCACTCTTAGAGGTGGTATAGTTCTATTTAGAAAATTTTTGGTTTTTGTAGGTGTTAGAAGTGTCATTAGAGGGTTAAAGTTGTCATGAGATGGTCTTTGTAGGCTTTGGAAGTTCAAAATGTGAGTTTGGAGCTTTTCCCTCCATTTGTCCTATTTGAAAATTTGAATCTTGTTGGAGCCAATTTTGGATTTCTAGGTGGTATAACGGAGTTCTAGGTGTTTTTCATGCTTATTGTAGTTGTTTTAGACATGTTGTGCAAATGGAGACTCCTTTTGTGGTACAATGATGATGTAACAAGCTATAAAAGCTTCATATAAGTTGTATTGACAAGATAAGTCTTCATATGACCTCAAAGTGAGGTAATCAATATGTAAGTAGGGTTTAGTCGTAGTAAGTTGGTTACAACTCAAGGAAGAGGTTTAAAAATCCATTTTGTAACTGTTTATTATCATTGATCAATCAAGAAGAACTCGAAATTAGAGCTCTAAGGAAAGGTTTAGCAAGATTTATGTGTATACACAAACTTGTAGCAATGAACTATTGATAATTAGTATTGTAGATTTTAAGATGTATGAACGCGAGACTGGTAAGAATGTGGTGATATTTACATTCTAAATTAATTTGGAAATCATCCATTTTCTTTTGATGGTTATGTGGTGATCATTCAATGAGAAGATTGTATATTGCTAAAACTGAGAGCAAATTGTCAGAATTCTACATTAACTGGTAATGGTGGGTGAAGAAGCTAATAAACCCAAAAATTAATGGAAATATGCTTAGAGATAAATGGTAAAGGGACTACCATACCCATTCAAATCTCATATAACTCAAAAAGGTAACTAGTTACCCTTGTTGCATGTTTACATTTGTGGAAAGACTTGGTTTTTTGGAAGAGTAGAAGTAACCGATTCCCCATTATTTTCCCGGTTTAATTCCATAAAAAAACTCATTGTAAAAAAAAATTATACTCTATTGATGAGCACAAAAACCTTCTGAGGTGACTATAAAGTTTGAGATAGCACTCCATTGGTTTGGTAAGGAAAAGTATGCACTCAGGCTTGTCACAGAACTCTCCTAGGGTTCATGGTTATTGGATTCATTTATTTATTTGTTATTTTTTGGTGTGGTAAAATTTATTAGTTCCTATGGAAGAGTTGTAGGGTGTCATAGAGCAGAGAAGGAATGAATAAAAGAATCTTGATAAGAGGTTTGTGAAGATAGAGGGTTTGATAGAACTAAACCTTCCCTTACAGTACAAAACAGTGAAGAAATGATTAATATCTTTGAATGGAGACTTATATGAAGCCTAACCATGACCCATACATGTTGGATACGTGCATATAATCCCTAATCCAATTTTTTAAGCTTTAAAACTTATTTGAAAGAGAGATACAATGAATTTTGGCTTCTCAGGTTCTCTGAGACAGTGTTACCAGTTCGTACTAGGGCTCATCTTTTATAGGTGATAAACAAGGAGAATATCTTGAAAATTGTAAATAATAATGATCAAGTAATGTACTAAGATATTAAAAATATATTTTTGAGTTTCCATGGCCAAGTAGGGAGATATTTTTGACAGTGTTGAGGTAGGAAGTTTCTCACAGTCCAGGGGTTAATTAGAGAGGTATATTACAAAGGAAGTCACCTATTTTTCTTAGAATTCATGGCCTAAAATTATATAAGGAGAAAATTGTGATAATGGGTGTCTAGAAAGCATGGTTTTAGACCTTGATACATCTTGAAAAGAAAGATATGCAAGACAGTCAGGAGTGGCAAGCCTTGTAGAGTGCATAGCAGCAAAATTCAAAAAGAGGCAAAGCAAAAGAAGTACTAGGAGTTAGGAGATGAGATTTCATAAACACTCTATTAATGTTATGAGATACCTAAGTAAGTTTCAAATTTTTTTTGGGTAACCCTACAATTATTTTTTTCACTATTAGAGCAATCATCTTGTCTAGAAATCATGGTTGTATAACCCGAGAACTAAACCTTGCCTTACAGTACAGAACAGTGAAGAAATGATTCATATCATTGAATGGAGACTTATATGAAGCCTAACCATGACCCATACACGTTGGATACATGCATATAATCCCTAATCCAATTTTTTAAGCTTTAAAACGGATTTGAAAGAGAGATATAATGAATTTTGGCTTCTCAGGTTCTCTGAGACAGTTTTACCAGTTCGTACTAGGGCTCATCTTTTAGAGGTGATAAACAAGGAGAATATCCTGAAAATTGTAAATAATAATGATCAAGTAATGTACTAAGATATTAAAAATATATTTTTGAGTTTCCATGGCCAAGTAGGGAGATATTTTTGACAGTGTTGAGGTAGGAAGTTTCTCACAGTCCAGGGGTTAATTAGAGAGGTATATTACAAAGGAAGTCACCTTTTTTATTCTAATTCATGGCCTAAAATTATATAAGGAGGAAAAGTGTGATAATTGGTGTCTATAAATCATGGTTGTAGACCTTGATACATCTTGAAAAGAAAGATATGCAAGACAGTCAGGAGTGGCAGGCCTTGTAGAGTGCATAGCAACAAAATGCAAAAAGAGGCAAAGCAAAATAAGTACTGGGAGTTAGGAGATGAGATTTCAAAATCACTCTAGTAATATTATGAGATACCTAAGAAATTTTCAAATTTGTTGTGGGTAACCCTAGAATTATTGTTTTCACTACTAGAGCAATCATCTTGTCTAGAAATCATGGTTGTAGAACCCGAGAACTAAACCTTGCCTTACAATACAGAACAGTGAAGAAATGATTCATATCTTTCAATGGATATTTATATGAAGCCTAACCATGACCCATACACTTTGGATACATGCATATAATCCCTAATCCAAGTTTTTAATATTTTAAACGGATTTGGAAGAGAGATATAGTGAATTTTGGCTTCTCGGGTTCTCTAAAACAGTTTTACCAGTTTGTACTAGGGCTCATATTTTAGAGGTGATAAACAAGAAGAATCTCCTAAAACTTTTAATTAATAATGATCAATTAATGTAATAAGATATTAAAAAAATATTTTTGAGTTTCTATGGCCAAGTAGGAAGATATTTTTGACAGTGTTGAGGTAGGAAGTTTCTCACATTCCAGGGGTTAATTAGAGAGGTATATTATAAAGGAAGTCACCTGTTTTTCTTCTAATTTATGGCCTAAAATTCTATAAGGAGGAAAATTTTGATAATGGGTGTCTATAAATAATGGTTGTAGACCTTGATACATCCTGAAAATAAATATATGCAAGACAATTAGGAGTGGCAGGCCTTGTAGAGTGCATAGCAGCAAAAAAAAAAAAGAGGCAAGGCAAAATAAGTATTAGGAGTTAGGAGATGAGATTTCATAAGCACTCTAGGAATGTTATGATATACCTATGGAAATTTCAAATGTTTTTTGGGTAACCCTACAATTTTTTTTTTCACTACTAGAGCAATCATTTTGTCTAGAAATCATGGTTGTAGAACCCAAGAATTAAACCTTGCCTTACAGTACAGAATAGTGAAGAAATGATTCATATCTTTGAATGGAGACTTATATTAAGCCTAAAAATTACCAATACACGTTGGATACATGCATAAAATCCCTAATCCAATTTTTTAAGCTTTAAAACGAATTTGAAAGAGAGATACAGTGAATTTTGGCTTCTCGGGTTCTCTGAGACAATTTTACCAGTTCGTACTAGGGCTCATCCTTTAGAGGTGATGATAAACAAGGAGAATATCCTGAAACATGTAAATAATAATTATCAAGTAATGTAATAAGATATTAAAAATATATTTTTAAGTTTCCATGGCCAAGTAGGGAGATATTTTTGACAGTGTTGAGGTAGGAAGTTTCTCACAATCCATGGGTTAATTAGAGAGGTATATTACAAAGGAAGTCACCTATTTTTCTTCTAATTCATGGCCTAAAATTATATAAGGAGGAAAATTTTGATAATTTGTGTCTATAAATCATGGTTTTAGACCTTGATACATCCTAAAAAGAAAGATACGCAAGACAGTCAGGAGTGAGTGGCGGGCCTTGTAGAGTGCATAGCAGCAAAATGCAAAAAGAGGCAAAGCAAAAGAAGTACTAGGAGTTAGGAGATGAGATTTCATAAGAACTATAGGAATTTTATGAGATACCTAAGGAAGTTTAAAATGTTTTTTGGGTAACCCTATAATTATTTTTTTTCACTACTAGAGCAATCATCTTGTCTAGAAATCATGGTTGTATAACCCGAGAACTAAACCTTGCCTTACAGTACAGAACAGTGAAGAAATGATTCATATCTTTGAATTGAGACTTATATGAAGCCTAACAATGACCCATACACGTTGGATACATGCATACAATCCCTAATCCAATTTTTTAAGCTTTTAAAACAGATTTGAAAGAGAGATACAGTGAATTTTGGCTTCTCGGGTTCTCTGAGACAGTTTTACCAGTTCGTACTAGGGCTTATATTTTAGAGGTGATAAACAAGGAGAATCTCCTGAAACTTGTAAATAATAATTATCAAGTAATGTACTAAGATATTAAAAATATATTTTTGAGTTTCCATGGCCAAGTAGGGAGATATTTTTTTTTATAGTGTTGAGGTAGGAAGTTTCTCACAGTCCAGGGGTTAATTAGAGAGGTATATTACAAAGGAAGTCACCTTTTTTTCTTATAATTCACGTCCTAAAATTATATAAGGAGGAAAATTGTGATAATGGGTGTCTATAAATCATGGTTGTAGACCTTGATACATCCTGAAAAGAAAGATATGCAAGACAGTCATGAGTGGCAGGCCTAGTAGAGTGCATAGCAGCAAAATGCAAAATGAGGCAAAGCAAAAGAAGTACTAGGAGTTAGGAGATGAGATTTCATAATAACTCTAGGAATTTTATGAGATACCTAAGGAAGTTTCAAATGTTTTTGGGTAACCCCTAGAATTATTTTTTTCACTACCAGAGCAATCATCTTGTCTAGAGAAGACAAAGGATAGTTTTAGATAGACTTGGTACAAGAATTGAACTTTGAAAGCATTTTTATCATTAGTGTGATGAATTTTTTGTGTTGTGAGTAGTTTTGAAATAGGGTTGAAGGTTTTGAAGGAGGCTCTAAATCACAAAGGTGTATGTCTTAGGTGAGAAACTAGTGAGTAAAAGAAGGAAAATTTTGGAATTTGAACAAGTTGACAGATTTTTATTGATTATGAATCATTCGTACAATTGTAAATGGATTTGAATATGGTCTTGAAAAAAGGTAAGGGACTTTCTGACTCCATTTGAAAGGAAATTTTCTCAAAATGAGTAAAATTCCTAATATTTTAGGCTTCTTAAGAACCTCCTACTACAAAGTTGAGGAAGTTGATGAATTATCTTCTTGAGTGACTTGAAAGAATGATTGATAGCAAATAGTTGGCTAGATCAATTCCATACTTTGGTTGGGCATTTTTCTGCAACCTATGACTTAGACAAAACCAAACCAACGATCCCCCATCTACATCTAGTGAGCTCCCATATCAATTTGACAAGATCCCATATAAATCCAAAAATAAATCATTCAAATCCCATTTCATGATCATTTTCAAAGAGTCAAGAGAATTTGAAATTAAAAATGAACTTCATTTCACTAAGATTCTACCACCTCACCAAATTTAGTTCAATCTTGGCATGCACAAACATAAGGATAAAATATCCTCTCAATTTTGAACCTCATCCTTCATTACGGTAAATCCTCATGATAGATAATAAACTTATATTCCTGTACATCCATCATCCTAGTAACGACAACTTTTCATCATCTTTCCAACCATCTGACTACCATATTAGCCACTAGGATGCTTAAAAACATGAACTACACAGGTAAAGGCCTAAGCATTTATGAACAAGGCATCTACATGCATATCCCTACCCATAAACATTTAGGTCATTATGGCATATGTTACAAACATTTTGGAACCTTCTTAAAAAATCAAAATCCACCGCCATTAATAGAGAAGAAGGCGCTTCCAGCATTGACACGACATCCATTGGTAATCTATCTTAGGATCTTACTTCCGAAAAACCCTTTCATGACATCTTTATCCAAACTACCCATATTGATCATCAACTGCCTCACCCCCTCGCATGGGACCACCTACATCAAATGGATATCTTCCATAATGACGATTTTATCACCACTTGGAAATCAAAAATTAACTTGGAAATCAACTTGAACGTAAAAAATAACTTATAATATAAGCCCCCTTCATAAAAAACATATCCAAATGTCAAACCAATCCATAAATTTAATAAAAAAAACACAATGACATTATACACAAACCAAAACATCAAGATATCAAAAAACATCAACAATCGCAATAATTCCTTACTTATATATGAATATTAATTCCTTCATGTTCATCCTTCTATACATCACCCATCTTGGACATACTTTCTGTGCACTTTTGATTAGAATTTTTTCACTCATTATAAAGAAATGGTATTTGTTATAGTCATTCATTACTTTAGTAAATCAAAGAAAGATTGTCTTCTTAAAGATCCTATCACCATCACACATCTTAATAATATTGTCATGAATACCCTTGAGCATATCTATTGACACTAGCCTATGTCATCAAAACCTTCACTTTCACATCCTCCATCAAGCTACTAATGGTTCTTAAACCCTTAAATAAAATCAAGAGAGTTTGATGGTAGAAAATTGAAAATCTAAAAAATATCAAACTACAAAAAAAACTTCAAAAACAATATTAAAAGACTCTCTAAGTGGTGTATCTAGTATCTCTTTTAGGGTTATGGATTCTTGGGTGGTAGTAGAGAAATATTGTAACTAGAAGAAAATACATCTCCATCAATGTACGACTCACCTTCCCCGCATCCTTATCCACTAATCACCTACTACCTGTCAAATCCTCAAGTATAAATTCACTTTCACATGCACACATTAAATCTCAGCAAGAAATGGGGCCATTATGTTGCTATGTGTTGTTTAGACCTTGTTCGCACTCCTACTTTAGTCCATATTTTGTCTCGCGATCTATGTCTTTGGCTCATTACTTATTCATCACCAATATTTAAAATATTTTTCATAACCATCCATAATACTCACACTTTATTTCTTATTCACTCATCAAATTCATGTGCATATGTTTTATTTTATAATTATTGGGGAAAAATATGTTCTCACCGTAATAATCAATATTGTACCAAGACTCTTTTTTCTATCATTTTTGTATTTTCCAATATTCATCCCACATTATGGTGAGGAATCCTATGACCCAAAAATTAATTGTCACTTGATAAATAATTTCATATCAAATCGTTTTCTCTTTTATATTTAGATAATCAATCATCCATCAAAAAATGACCAGAAAGTCATCTAACTTATGAAATTTACCTATCAATCCCTCCACAACAAACTACTGAAATGGCCCATCGATTAACACTTCTAGGTCCCTATCTATCTATTCAGTCAGCTAAGTCCCCTTCCATATATCATTGTTCTAATTAAATCATCCAACTCCCCTTGCATATATCCTTACTTGGGGAAAATCATCAAATTCCCCTTACATGTATCCTTGTTTATGGAAACTCATCCAAGTCACCTTACATGCATCCTTACTCGGGTAAAATCATCCAAGTCCCCTTGCATGCATCCTAACTTGGGTAAAATCATCCAAGTCCCATTACATGCATCCTTGTTTGGTGAAAATCATCCAAGTCCCCTTTCATGCATCATTGTTTGGGATAAATCAAATAAAATCCCTTACAAGCATCCTTCCTTGTCGAAATTCATCACGTATCTCAAAAATCCAAAAACATCGTATAACTCTAAAATCCAAAAAAACAACAAAACAATCGAAAAACCTAAAACATTATATAAATAAAAAAATCAAGGTGGAGTCGATCCCTGCACCTTTTGATGAACTTGTCAAAATGGTGGTAAGGTATGTTACCTTAGAAGGAAGATATGTGACTATCCCACACAAGCATCTGATTTTTCTGAATCATTTTCGTAGAAATACCATTATTAGTTTTCCTCATTATCTGATCAACTCCCTGGAGAAGTCTATAAGGGAGGAGCAAAATCACTCTAGGGCTGTCCCCCTGCACCAGGGCCTTATACTCCTCATTCACTGCCACTTTTCCAGTTGCCCTCCCATGAACCCCATCCCACCTCCCTCCTCCACACCCCCACCTACCCATACTGCTCCCACTCCACCCCTGCCAAAAAGAAAGCATGATGATGTGGGCTCCAGCAAGAAAAGCAAGAGCCTAAAAACTAGAATCCCTGCCTCCCAACGTGTCCTTAGGAGCCACACGGAATTAGAACTTGCTGAAAGCCTCCTGCATATCAGCATGCCTGTGGAGAAGCCCAATGAGGAGGATTTGCTGGAGAAGGTTGACAGATTGGAGAAGGAGATTCAAGAGCTCAAAGGGGCTCTTAAGAACATGGAGAAAGCCAAAGGTAAAAGGATCCTGCAAGGTGAGGAGGAAGAGGGGGTCATTGATGAAGTCTTCAAGAAGCTGCAGTCCCTTGATGGCAGATTGGGGAATGCCAAAAGCCACAATGACTGTATTTTGTTTGCCCTAAAAAGCATCTATAACTTCATTGAACAACACGTCCACAGTGTTTGCAGCTTAAGTGGAATCAATGAAGATATATGGGGCCCTAAAGAAAATAGGGACATTGCAATCTCCCAAGCAGACATGAAGGACCCCTCTCAGGCCACAGCCATTGCCTTTTTCATGTCACTGCAGGCCATCAAGGCCAAGATTGACAGAGCCCTCAAGTAACGGGCTCATGTGCTGCTATTTTTTGGCTGTGATCTGGCTATCATCGGGCGGTTCTAGAGCTTTTTTTTTACGGAGCTCTATATTATGTTTCTCTTTTGGTTTCTTTTTGAACTTGTCTCCTTTGCTCTGGATCTTTGTACGTTTAGATCCACTCTTCACCTTTATTGTAATATCTGGCTGCTGAGCCTTTCTTACTTGACTGTTTTGCCCTTCTCTGGGCTACTTTTCTCATGTTTATTATCTGGCTTTTGAGCCCTTTTGTACTCAGGGTATAGTCCCTTCAAAACTATTTGCCCTTAATAAAAAAATCAAAAAATCAAAAACAATACATATTCCAAAAATCTGAAAACATCATAAAAATTGTTATCGTATAACAATAAAAATAAAAAACCCCATAAAAAAATAAAATATCCTAGCTAGTAATCAACCATCTGGATAAGGACGAGTGACACACCATCAACATCTCACTAGTGATGAAATCATTTTCCATCCAAGCCTCCCTATCACATTTTATTTCTTATGGAAAAGCATGGCTCATTTACCATCTCTTGGGACATATCGGCCCCCCCATCCCTCCCTCTCACATTTATCCTCACTTGGGGCAACATCATTTCACTTATATAATCCTACATCACTCGGGTATTAAACTTGACAAAAATAAAATGTATTCATTTACTTGTGTGTGTTTTCTTATGCTTGTGTGTTCATTTGCTAACTTATATTGCATTTTCTTAGTTTTAAGTCAATCCTTTGGCATTTTACAAACATGTTTATTATGGTTTTCCATATCATAATACTTATTGTTTAATGATAATATCAAATCAAGGTTATCCAAAATTATATCAATGTGTAAGACATACAACATTCCCCCCTTATACCATTTCCCCCATCCCTCTATCTTCTATCAAATATTCTTATATTCTCTCGCTAACATTATAGTATTTGGCATATCCATGTATCCTATCTATCATCCCTCCTAGAGGGATCTCTTTTAGAAATAGTCATCCAACTTGTGAAGTTGGTCCATCAATCCCTTCTTGAATCTACTGAAGTGGCCCATCAATCAATATTTCCAAGTGTTATCTATCTTGTGAAATCGTCCCATCAATCCCTTCACTAAAACCACTAAAGTGGCCTATCACTCAACATTTCCAAGCCCCTGTCTATTTTTATTTCTCGTGTCACTAAGCACACCTCCTTTCGTTATGATTTTTTATCTTCCTTTTGAGAGTCCATCCCCTTCTTCTATAACTACATGGTATCTTGAGGGGGCAGCTTCCTATCAATCTTCTCATTCCTCCTATAATCATCCCATCATGTTTACTACTTTCTTTGAAAGGTTTTTATTCGCAACACCCTACCAAAGAGGGGCAACTATAGACACCATAAATCTGCCACACTAGATTTACTCTAAGGGAAATCATACTAACCTCCTTTATTTATTAATTAATGATCCTTCGTTAATTAATTAATTAATTTTCTTCCCTTGGATACAAATTAACAACCTTTCGTTAATTAATTAATTTTCTTCCCTCATATATAAATTAACGACCTTTTTAAATTAAAATCCTCTTCATTTGTTAATTAATAACCCATCATTAATTGATAAAACTTTCCCCTTGCTCTATTAATTAATGGCCCTTCATTAATTAAATCTCGTTTTATATCATCTCTAAATCTTATCAAATTCCTCTAAATTCACCACAAAGAGCTTCTACAAACTAATATATAGTTATATTAATTAATCCTTAATTGATTAATTAAGTCCCCTTTCTTCCCATCTAATTCTCATGGAGTATTAATCTTATGTAGTTACTCCTAATCGTAATTAACTAATCCTAATCTTGCATCTCCATTATCCCTTATTCATTAAGAGTTACATTTTTCCCAAAAATAAAATCTATAAAAGAAACCCTCTACCCCTTCCCAAAACACACCTAATTCTTGTGCTAAGAATTTTCTACTTGTGGAAAGATCAAGGCAAAAATGAGAAAAAATCCCTTTTCTTGAAGAACAAAGATGAGATCGAAATATGGCTCATGCCAATTTGAAAATACTTCTTGCTTCATCAAAACCCCTCCCTTTAACAACCTATTGTGGTCATTAATGTCTTGCACTTGGTTCAATAAGGACATCCACGCATTTGAGATAAAACTCAAACATCTATGGGAGAGGTTTGAGGTTCATTTTCTTAAAATATTTGTGTTTTCCTTTTATTTTCCTTATAAAATTCTCATATTTGATGTACTTATCATTCTTAAAATGTTTAATCTATGATGAACTTCATAAGTGTAAGTTCCATTCATGTTTTAGATTAAATTACATTTTTAACAAAGCTTGACATACACCCACAAGTTTCATGGATATTTTATTAACAATTGTAATATTGGTTTAGAACAATCAAACAAATCATCCTCACATGCATAGAATGACGCTTTCAACAAAAGAAAAAAATAGAAACTTCAAGATTGTGTAAGTTTGTGAAAGCTCTATCAAGGTCTAGGTGGCTTAATAAATTCATACTTATGGTATAATGTCCAAACCTTAAAGTTTTAGGTTTGGATGAGTCTTATAATGTTTAAGTAAAAGAAAAATCATGGATTATGAAGGGTCATTGAGGAAAGATTCGGTTAGGAGGGTTCATACAAGTCTATTTAAAACTCTTGTAACTGTTAAATGCAAAGCATCATTCGAATGATCAAAGCAAGGGAAATAGGAACTCCAAGAATTTTAGCAGGGAAAACTTGGTTATTACAATTGTGTAGCTTGACTATATTGCATATTATTGTACAAGATTTGAGCAAGTAAATAATGTTCATATTAATTGGAAAAGCCTTTATAAGTACTAGTAAGCCCTTATGATTTTTGTTTAATGATTAAGAGAGTGGTTTTGATCTATTAAATGAGTGTGTTGTTAAAAATAGTAAGGAATAAATGGAATAACTCTATGAAAGTTTTGACCCTACAAGGATACTATTTGACATGTGAATTTGTTAAATAAATGAAGAAATGATTCAAGAGGTAATAAAAAAAGGCTCCAAGAACTTCTGATAACTGTGTTATGTATGAAGTGTTAGTTATTTGAAACATGGTATGTGATTATTGTTCAAGATAGCAGAAGATTTATCCTCATGTATTGATTCCAAATTTACAATAATGTGTTATCATCTCATTATATTCAAATGGAATGAAGTTACATTGTAAATTCTTTGAATTTTCATGGAATACCTAACTTGAGGTTTATTTCGTATGAGTAATTTTTGAGTAAGAGTGTGGGAAATTCAAGTGACTCTAACTCATGTGGCAGATGGATTGTAGAGACTGTTCATGGAAATCAAATTGTTTAAAAAGATTCTTCATGGTTTGATTGCTCTCACAAAATCATGGATTCAGAAAAAGCCTCCAAATCGAGAAAGAATCGATTATTTTTATGCCTCAACTTGACACAATCGTGTTACCCTGAAACTAGCGTTTCCGGTAGAAAAACATTAAATATCTCGAGATTGAACTGATTAAAAATTCTAAAATTTTGAAGCAACCATGGCATGGGGATTAGAACTCCAATGCAAAAAGAAGTAGTTCGGATGGTGGATAATTATTTACCAGAAGTTTTTGAAGTCTTGTTTTTAGTTTGTAACAACATTATAATAACGCGAATTGATTAAATTATTTTAGGAAGTATTGAACTGAATATATATCAAGGCAGTGATTCTATAAGTAGAAACTTCCACGATGGAGGTGATAGGGATACCTATTGAAGAGTCTCAACTGTGATCAAACAAAATATTGTCAAAAGGTAGGGGAAGAGTAATTAGAGTAGAATGTCAAAATATTTAAGAAGTGAAGAGGTGTGATTAAAACCTAAAATTATTTGAGGATTGAGATAGAATATTTTGAAGTCTATAAGCAAGTTGATTTTGGCTAAATTCACCCTGCTATCAGGTTTATGTAACCAAGAAAACACATGCCAATGTGTGTATATTAATTCTAAGACATATTTAGAGAAAGTGAAAGAAGAGAAGGATCTTGGAGACCTATTAGGGATTGGGTTACACAATTATTGGTATCAGAGAAAGAAAGAGTGTTTTGAAAATATTTTGTATTGCATAATAGATTCAAGTACTTCTAATGTTTGTGTATGTCAAGAAATGATGTTTAACATGATGATGGAGAAAATGAGACAAATGGTCATGTGATTACATGCCAAGATAGATACATTGGAGGATATTGTTAGAGGAAGAAAAAGACCGGAACTAGAGTCAATGAATGATGGTGGAAGGCATCATGCATTACTTCTAACTAGAAGAGTTTTGAACTTTGAAAAGAAGGAAAAGAACTTGGCGACCAAGAGGAGTCTTTTCAAGACAAGATGCAAACCCAGAGGTAAGGTGTGTAAAGTTATCACAGACAATGAAAGTACGGATAATATTATGTCAGAGGAAATGATGTCCAAGTTAAGCTTAAAGAGGTTACCCCATCCTACACCTTATAAGGTGTCTTGGGTTGTAAAGGGTCATCAAATTCTTGTGAATGAACAGTGTAATGTGCCTTTAAAGATTAGAAATTTTGTTGATGAAGTAATGTGTGATGTCATGCCTATGGATGTGTGCCACCTTTTATTGGGTTGGCCTTGGAAGTTTGATAGACAGGTTATTTATGATGGAAGGTTAAATGAGTGTCATTTGGTGAAGAATGACAAGAATAATCTTTTATTGTCTTTGAAATGTCAAGAGTCAGAAATTGAGAAACAAATTATGTTATTAGGGTATAAGGAGTTTTTGAACCATGAAGAAGTTGATGAGGTTGAAGGTCATAATATAATTTCTCCATTTGAGTGTGTACATGTAGGGAAAGAAGAGGAAGAATCAATGAAGAATCTTGAAAAGGAAGACAACGAAAAAAGGAAAGAGGTTGGAAGAAAAATGGTAAGAAGTGAAGGACAAAAAGACACAAGTCCAAAATATGATGAATTTGTACAAGAGGAAGATTTTGAATTGAGAGCAGAAGTTGAGTTGTTGGAAACTCTATTAGCCCCTCCAAATATAGTGACTATGAGTTTGATGAAAGGGGTAGGGAGTGAAGTAATTTTAGTGAGAAATTAAAACAAGGGCAGTTTGGATGAGGGGAGATCAAAGAAGAAAGAATAAAATATTGGGCTTCCAAGAAATCCTTGAAAGAAAAATGATTTATGAAGATAGTAAAGAGGTTCTTCGAACATCTAGAGAGGTATGTAAACCTCATGTTTTTATTTATAATTGCAATCTGATGAGTGGATATGCAGGTTTGAGTGAAGAAGAGAAAAGTTGGTCACTAGAGAAGGGATCCAAGGAAGAGGATCAAGGACAAAGAAAAGTACGAGCTAAAACAAAGTATTAGGTAGGAAAAGGTGAAATGAACGAGGTCAATGAACCTCTTGAATATGGTTTACATGAAGTTGTTAGTATATTTGAAAAATTTTGTAAGTTAAGACCAAGTGATGAACTTGTGGAAAAGTGGATTCAAGAATAAAAAAGACAAGAGCTAGAAGAATTCAATTGGAGGAAGGAGGAAACAAATGATGTAAACATTGTTGCATCTGAAAGTGATGATTGTGAACCTGAAATAGGGTAGACATCTAAAGATAAAGTTGAATAATTACTTAAGTTGGAAGGAGGTAAAACATTTCAAGTCATGAACAAGATAAACTTGCAAAGTACTTTAGAGTAGGTATTTACCTTAGCTCATGTTCACCTAGGTACTTTATTACCTTTATTGTATTTATTCTCACCCACTTATGTGTGTGGATATTTATTTTTATTTATTTAGATATTAGGAGATATTATCTAGTTGTTAGCTATAGTTCTTTCCTTGATCTATGGTATTGACTAGTTCTTTCCTAATTCTATGGTATTGACTAGATCTTTGATGACTAATTCTTTCCTAAATCTATGGTATTGACTAGTTCTTTGATGACTAGTTATTTTCCATGATTTATGGTTTGATCTACGACCTTGACTGGTTCTTAGATTGTTATTCCTTGCCTATTTAAGCAAGGCCCATTCTCAATGTATTGCATTGAGTTCCATAATAATATATGATATTGCTGCTCATTTGTTTGCAAAGGTTTTATGTAAAGTTATTCTGGCGAATTGCTTTCATCTTATTGATCGTGGTGTTTGATTAGCATCTGTGTTCTTGGCTTGGTACGATCTGGTTATCGTTCCTTTTAGAAGATGTTTACATCTCTTTGTGATATATGTGGTTTCAAATTAATTTGAGAATTAACACCAGTTATGTTTTTTAACACTTGGGAAAACATTCAACCAAACATATCATAATTCCAATAAAGTTAAATAATTATATGCTCCAGGCACTTAATTATGGTACATTATTTAATTAAACATTCATTTTTGCACATCCTAAAGCCCACAGGGAGCACTATTATTGCTAATTAGGGTC
This sequence comes from Taxus chinensis, assembly GCA_019776745.2. Lineage (NCBI taxonomy): Eukaryota > Viridiplantae > Streptophyta > Pinopsida > Cupressales > Taxaceae > Taxus > Taxus chinensis. The sequence goes on from JAHRHJ020003571.1 coordinate 25,707, forward strand.
TTCAAAGTCGTTAGGACCTTACAAGTCCATCTTGCAGCACTTCATGCCAACAATTTTCCCTTCAAACACTTAAACTTATGTCTAGTTTTCCTAGTATTGCTCAACAACTTTTTGCATATATCAGCATCTCATGTTGATGAACTTTTCAATTCATTTTTGATAGAGGGATCTCTTGATGAAAAGTTATAGGAATAACAGTGAAGCATTAATGCATTGTCTCCCTCTTAACGATAGTCATTTTAAGGTAAGTTGGCAGTGTTTTTGAGGTAGGTTCCAGGAATAAATTTTCAGTGGCTGATTGAAAGGGTGGATGAGAGTGTTCCAATTTCTGTATCTGTATCAAAGTAACATTTAGCCCTTTCCTTCATTACCAAGAGGTGAGAAGATTTAAGTATTAAACTGCTATCCAAAATACAGATTGCTGACTTCGGGAGCCTTCAATCTAAGTATGAGCCTATGGTCTTGTCCAAGTATACAGCTGAAGAAAAACCAAAAAAGGGCAAAAAAATGCAAGATGTTACTTTGATAGAAAAGGATGCTTCAAGAGAGACCCACAATTTAATAATAGGTTTGCATAAGATTTGAGTATCTTAAGTTTTGGGAATTCAACATGGTGGAGCATTCTTCAGGTTTAACCAGGGATACCTAGTTATGCATAATCAGCATTGCTCGAGGACAAAAATATTTTGGGAAGTGAGTAACTTCTTCCTGTTAGGAGTTTTTAAATTACATTGTGGACTGGAGACTATTTAAATATTTGTATTTTCCCGTGGGCTACATTCTTAAGACAAGGTATCAAGTCGACTTCTTGGTAGGAAGGTTGTAGAAGTAATTGTATTTGTTAATGGGATCTATTTTTTGCAACAATGAGTTGCTATAAGAAAAACAAATATTTGGTACTTGACCTAATTAATTCTGATTTTCTGGGTAAGTATTCAGAGTCAGCCGTGTAAAAGTTGGAAAATATATGCCTCGGCTTGACCGTACGGCATCCGCGAAGAGATAAATGTCTTCTATTGAACGGTGGGAAATGTGAAAATTTATGTTGACGTGTGCCGCGTTTCAAGTTTAATAATGGATCCCATTAAAAGGTCATTGTATTTCTAATTGAGCGCAACTTTTCTATTAGAGGTTTGAAATGGATTCTTGAAGATATTCAACATTGTTCAAGGCATCTACCTTAGCATAATGTTCTTGTTTGTTTATGTGGTAAGTGATTTGGAGTTCCAATTGGCTTTGAAGGATGTACATAGGTTACAGATATTATGGTCGCACGAACAATATTGTTACGTGTACAGTAAATCCATGAGTTAAATAAGTTATCTACTAGGATAGCTTCCCTTTTATTGTCCCTCAGAATAATTAATTGTGCTTGGTTTAATGCATTAAAATAATAAGTCTTGTTGTTCATATCATAGGTAGTTCATAGTATGTGTTGTTAACTGATCTTAAGGCTTTGTCAATTCAGACCCTCATATGAAACTAATCACGGCTCTTTAATATAGATCTTTGAATGCATACTTTATATAATATCAATATGATATGTATTGAAGTAGTAGTTTTGTTGATTAAACTAAGAAGGTACCAATTAACTACAATGTTTAATCATTTTGGAGGTTGTATGTGATGAATAATAGTATTCCATTTTCTAGTTTGGTACTGTGATTATTGGAAAGAATTAGCAAATTCTCATCAATGTGTATTGAAAATTCGAATCCATGATACTCTTCCAATCTTTTTGATTTTTGCCGCTATTTTAAATGGATGGAATGATATTGGGCGGCTTTAATCTTCTTTGGCTGAAATTTGTCCTCTACTAAAATACCTATATTTTGGGTCTTCATTGTTTAGTCCATGTCTAGTAGCTTGCTTTTTACCAATAGAAATTCATGAGACTTTCCTTTGTGCAGACTGACAATATGAGAACATTTTCATTAAAATATTTTTTCCAAGTCTTCTTTCTGGTTTGTTAGTTTTTTTTTTACCAATAGAACTCAAATACTTTTATTCGAGAAAGACTCCTACAATATCGAGAATTGATTTTCTTAAAAATGGTCCTAAGCCACACATGTGTAGAAAACACTCTAAACATATGTTTCATAGTATGAAAAAATGGTAAGAATGAACATTTTATTAACAAGGATCGTATTGTAACCATTTTACTGGATTAGAGCTTTGAATGCAATCATAGTCCTGTGTTGTGTATGTGATTCAGAAGCATGCCTTCAACCAATGTGAAAAAAGATTCACTGTAGAAAAGAGTTAATGTGTTGGTGTTTTTAAGTAGTTTGTCACAAGTGTGTTTTTACCAATAACTCAACAAGTAAGTAAGCATGCATAATATACTAAATACTACCAAAAACATTTTCTTAAATGTAATGTAAGGATATTTTATAGGGAAAACATTTTAGGAATATAGTTTTGATTGAATGTATCATTGTAAGTATGAACCGGGTAGTTTCCACGCAATGGGTAGTATGAATTCGAGCAAACAAACAATGGAAATTTTTCAATTTATCTGAACTAGATGTAGATACTAGAAAAATGTGCATAAAGTCCCTATTTAACATACAATAACATTATACAAATAAAAAGACCAATAAAATCTAAAACCCTACAAAATGGGGATTTACAAAGAAATTCAACTTACCTATAAATTAATAACCCTTCATGCAGGGTTTCACATTTAATTATGTCAGATTCCATGAAAATAAATGTGCATGCCCAGACTACACTATGGTTCCTATCATTGCATTTCATACTGTGTCGCTGAAAATTCCCAAAATGCACTCCAATATCTCTAAAATCACCAATTAATTCCCCAATATTTTATCCATGATTTACTGAATCTTTAGAAGCTAAACTAAGACCAAGGAAGCAAGAGATTTCTTGCTCCCTTTCTGCACATAATCTTGGTTTTCCATCTCTTGAAGAAATTGCAGCCGACAATACAAAATAACAAGACATCTAGGGTTACAACATTGTTTTAGCATAATTACCAACACATCTAGAGAATCCGGCCTTTAACTGCATATTGGATTATGAATCTCCATGCGATTCTACAGTGAATCAAATTTATGTGATTGTCCTCACCATCTGTTTTCAGGTATATTACCCATTTTCATTTGTTGCTTTGTCATTTTAATCAATAAAATGTCAAATACCAGCTGGAAATTAGGCTTAATAGATTTGACCGAAATCAACTCTTCTCTTCAAAGCAAAAAACAGTAACTGAAGGGTTTTCCATCCTGTCACCCAAGTGTAAATGAAAGGTTTTCGTCCTTCTGAATGAGGCCTCACAAGAGGGCTTTCGTCCTCAAGTGGATGACCAAGGAGCAACTAGCTCTCTTTGCCCAAGTATAATAAAATGCGCAAAGACTAGATGCAAATGATGCCTCTAATCTCCTTTTATATCTTCCGTTTTGACGCCAATGCTCAATTAAAAAAGGATGACTTGTAATGAACAATTATAATCTTTCATTAAGCCTTATTAAAGGCATTAAACCCATCCGGCCTCATTAAGAGGGGAAAACTCAAGTTTCTCCTCTGTCTTCTTCACTTCTTTACCATGGAGAAGGAATGCAAGAAGACCATTTAGTAGCTTTCAAATGGGAAAAGGGACATTACATTAAAACAATTAGAACAACAATAAAATCAGAATAACTCCTGAGCGCTTAAATTTTTTGCTCCTGGTGCAGTCAAAAACCTTTTGCAAGTAATTGCAATTGAGTTTCACCTTTCTGATAGCGAAAAAAATCATCCAGAGTGCATACCTCAATCCCGAAAATAAAATTATATCTAAGTTTTTAGATAATGAACAAGGCATAAAGTTGTACACAATTCCAAAAACTCCTAAAAGGGTGTCGGATAAGACCATTGGAATCACCCAACAAGGTCTCACGAATGTTTATATCCCTTAAAAAGAGCGTGCAGTTCAGTTTGGATTGAACTAATTTCCAACATGATTTTGTGAAAGAACATTCCCACAAATGATGCTTAGCAATTTCCAGTTTTGATATTAGATTTTTGATCCTACCTTACTGTGTTGTTATTCAAAAGCATGTCTCCTCTGTGGAAATGAAGGTTCAAATCCTCTTTCAATAATATTTATTTAGTTAATTCAACATATTGATAAATATTACTCTTTCCACAAGTTATTATCATATTATCATTGTATTTCGAGCTCTAGTTGATTTAAGGCAATCAAGCTAATACATATAATTGTTTGTAATGATATGAAGTTGTGATAAGATTAATCCTGGGAGTTTTTTTTTTTTTTTTTAGTAGAATAAAGTAGTTTAACAATATTGATTTGAAGAGCATATACTATCAAATTCACATAAGAGAAGGAGATGAGTGGGAAAAAAACATTTAAGACTCAAAAGGGATTGTATGAATGGCTTGTGATGTTAAATAGATTGAGCAACATGCCAAGTAATTTCACGAGGTTTATGAATCAAGTCCTAAAACCATTTTTAGGAAAGTCTATGATCATGCACCTAAATTATTATTTTTTTAGTAGGATACATGAAGAACATATCATGTCCCTTTTTGAATACTATCCTCACTTCAAGATCTTGACCCATTCTTCTCCCTGAGGGTCCAAGGAAAAGAGTAAGTAGAAGATTATGATGATGTCTTGATGATAATTTAGTAGCTATTTTTATTATTATCATGTATTGCTATTGGGAAGCCTAACACTCTAATAGAAGAACTTATTTAGTTAGAAAATAAAATTATTTTGAGCATGTAGGCTTCAAATACTGATTAGAAAATTAAAATAAATTTTATTAAGGGGTCGGCCATCATTTGCATTGTAAGCACCCCTTATGGTCATAAAAGGAGATCATTTAGCCATTAGAGAGTTATGTTTTTGGTGATTTTCATAACTTGGTGAAGGATTTCTTGTTAAACACCTTTCACATCTCTCTCAAGGATGAAAATCCTTTATTGAATCCCTCTTAAGGACGGAAACCCTTGTGGAGAAGTTGGTGTGGACAAAACCCCATACTATCTCTTGGTGTACTTCTCTCTATTTCTTGCTATAAATAATTTATGCCCTAGGCAACTTGCTTAGAAGAGTTTTTTTAGGATATTGCTAGTTTTTATGTGATCTAATTGCATGGTTGGGTTCTCCATAATTTCTAAAGGTGAAATAGTCCATTTTTTTTATCAATTGTTTGGGTGCATATAAGTGTTATTTCAATTCTAGAAATTACTATTTAATTATGCAGTGGAAGGGTTTCACGATAAATTCAAAATATCACTTGTGGGCCTCTAAAAATTAGTTTTCTTGCATCTAATGGTTTATGGTATTTTGTTATAATTTTTATCATATTTCCCAAAGTTTTGAATGAATTTTGTACATAGAAAAGTGTGTTTGAATCTTCATAAGGGGTCGCTACCCTAGGAGGAAATTGTTGGCAGTGTAGTGAGGGTTTCTACATGTTTATATCAGTCATCTACAACCTACCCTAAGTCTGATTTAAGTCCTCCATAACCAGCTTTGGGTCATTTCCGGAGAGTACCCAAAAAGGGACATTACAAACATTTGTTTTACTTTACACAAGTGTTGCAGAGATTGTGTAAGGAGAAGTTGTTGATCAATTTGAAGAAATGTAATTTTATGTAGGAGGAGCTAGTTTATATTGGATTCATAGTTTCCATTGATGTATTAAATATGGAATTTGAGAAGGTTCACGTAATTATGGATTGACCATTTCCGCAGAGTGCTTATAAGGTACATAGTTATCATGGGTTGGTTGTTTTTTACCACAAGTTCATTAGGAACTCTAGTGATGTGTGCATGTATATAACAAAGGATGTGCAAGAATATAATAAGAGTTTCATTTGGATTGCAAGCACAAAGAATATTTTTGTGGAGTTTAAGAATAAGGAAACAAAACAACCAGTGTTGGCATTACCAATTTTTTATGAAGGTATTATAGGTCAATTATAATGTTAGTTGTATAGCCATTGTTGTAGTATTGAGTCAAGAAGGAAGGTCTGTTGAATTTTAAGTGAAAAGTTGAATGATGCAAAAAAGGAAATAATTTGTTTATGATCAGGAGTTTTATGTAATTATGTAGGCATTGGAGAAGTGGAGATACTACTTATTGTTGAAATAATTTGTGTTGTACACATACCATTAGGCATTTTGGTTACTTTGGGTACATTTCTAGGTCCTAATCACATACTACTATTCATATGATTCCTAAGTGAGAAAACTAGTAATTGACATCTATCTTTGGCCTTTTTTCTTCTTTCATGTTTCTTCTTGGTCTTACACCCTACAACCCAGTCTGATACTTCACTACTTTATATCTTTTATGACTCTGGAGTGCCCACCAGGATGCCAGTGCCCAGGTGCCCTCGTCCCCTCTAGGGCCCCCGACCTCTTTGTATCTTGCTCTCACCTCTTTTGGGCCTCTTTTATCTTTTGGGCATCTTGTTTTCTTATGGGTCAGGCCTTTTAGTTGTTAATTATGAAATTCAAACAAGGGAATCATATAAATACAAAGCTATGTGACCATAATAAAGGACCAAGCTCTAAGCATCTACTACTATCACCTAAGGTTGCATCCAAAGGCATTTCAAGAGCATCAAAGCATCCATCTAGCTTCATTCAAGGGACAAGGGACTGCATTTTCTGCATACACTTCATAGGAGGGGAAGTTCATTTTGACATCCACACATCTATTTACATTGCTACATCTAGCTATTGCTCGTTATTCAAGTGCATCTTGCACAAGAGCCACCTAGGGCATGATTCTACACACACACATGTAGAACTACATGGAGTCTGAAATGTAGTGCAGTGCTTGGTTGTAAGTTCACTCAGTCGGGTGACCACTGGGGTCAGTCTGACTCCCCATTTGCATCTTTTTATTTTTAGGATTTGATGTGTTTTGGGGTTTTGTAGGTGCTCTTTCTTTTGCAGGTTACAGGTGAATTCTGAGATCATAGTGTGACATACAGTGTGATCAAACAATGAAGGGTAGACGGCATTGAACATCTTGTGACACATAAAAATCATTTTCTGACCATTTTTGCAGTCACGGGCACCCTAAAAGGTCTACAGTGCCTAGGCACCCCTGACCCTGATCCAGGCACCCTAGTCCAGCATATTCTGATAGTTCACAATTTTTTGGGCTGGTTGTGACAGTTTCCTCCTCTTGTTCATCAGTTTTCCAGCTCTGGACACACTTCAGGATTATTACAAAATCAGCTAAGTCTTTATTCCCTTCTCTTGCACTTAGGGTTTCAATTTTATCTATCTTATTGCTTAGGTCATATCTGTACTTTATTGTTTATTATTGCATTGTGACTCTATAATTAGGGTTTTACAATTTTCAATATTTGTTAAATCATTTGGTGAACCCATCTCATTGAACACTCTTGGGTCCTCATTTCATCACTTCTTCATTTTTCTAAGGATCCTCTCATCATGGATATTTCTATTCATGATTTCTTTGCTAGCCAATCCTGATTGTAGAGCTAAAATCATTACTCTCTTGGCTAATACTCGCATTCCTTCTACTACTCATCTAGACATAGTTTATCAGACATTTGTAGATGCATTTTCTCAACAACTTACTTTTCCATCTACTATAGCTGACATTCTTTTTGTTTATGACAATGATCCTCCCCTATATATACAAGTATGCATCAATAACTTGGGTGTTAAGTGAACTTTAGTCGATAATGGATCTGAGCTCAATCTTTGTACTTTATCATTCATTCAGAATATAGGCCTTTCCTTAGCTAATCTTAACCCAACATCTATTTCTCTTCGGGCATATGATTCTACTACATGTCCATGCATAGGCACTATTTATTTACCTATCACAGTTGGGCCAAAAATAGTTCTTATAGTATTCTTTGTTATTGATATCCCTATTCCATATAATTGCTTATTCGGTAGACCATGACTTCAAAAAATGCAAGCAGTTCCTTCTACAATTCATCGATGCATTAAATTCTTACATGAGGGATTTGAATATACAATTCCTTGTTGATAGTAACCCATTCCAATATTGTCACCTAGATCCAACTACTGCATTACCTATTCCAAATTCTACCACTATGCATTTTGTTGTTGATCCATGACCCATGGACTATCCAGACAACTTTCCTCCACTGAAGGAACTATTTGTGCATTAGATGTTGTTCCATCCACTTCAGTATCACCCCCTCCTTCTACTAATGCTATGGTACTTTATCAGGGGTTTGTCCATACATTCGATGTCATACCACCTTCCTCATCTTCTCATGAGCAACCTGCATCTGTGATTCCTCCTTTCACATGCACTCTTTTCATGAATAATTCTTATTGGCCACACATTCCATTTGATCCCACTTGCTCTGACACTATTTGCACATATGATGGCTTGGCTCGGCTTGGATTCACACTCGATGATCTCCTCCCTCCACCTCATTCTCCTCATCTCTATCATGGATATGTTCACATTACTGTTTCTTATGGACTCTACATCTTACATCTATCAGTCTTTGTTGCATGCACTCCTCGCATTTCTCCACTTACTCTTGGGAAATCTTGGCTTGACTACATTAGTGGCACTTTAGATCCTGATCATATTGACATTTCATTTCCCATGCCCTTCAGGCACATGTTTTTATTTGCAATGATTCATTTCTCACTATTCACAAAATCTTACTCATTGGTATGCACATGGATTGTCCACTACCACCTTTCACTGATGAAGAATATGCAATGGGCATGTACAATAATACCTGCAATGGATCTTTACTTGATCAACCACATACTATGCTTACCATGTCTCTGATGCATCTTCATTTGGTTTTGACCATGACAATGATGATCTTTTAGATGATGTTACTTGATTCTTCTTCACATCATACACTTTGGGGGCATCATGCTTACTCTCCCCCCTTCTAACATTATCAGGTGTCTTCATTTCTATTTTATTTTGTGCTTGCATCTAGTCTTTCACATGCATCTTACACATCTTGATACACTTGTATCATCATTACCCTATGACACACTCTTGTGCTATGGTTCACACTTGACTGTTGAGGGCATACTACATACATGAACCTCACACACTCACATCATACACATGACACATTTCACACTCACATGCATTCTATGACACTCTATACATGGTTCATACTTGACTGTTGAGGGCTGCTACATCATTCACACATTCACACATTTTCACTCTACCATTTATGACACACATTACCCTATGATGCACTCTAGTTCCATGGTTCATACTCAACTGCTGAGGGTCTAAATCTAAAATGAACCTCACCACACTCACTCACTCTCTATGCTCTATGCTTTCATTGATCATATCTTTCTAGCACACAATTCAAACCATTTCCCGATGATGCACTCTTGTTCTATGGTTCATTCTTGACTGTTGAGGGGTCATTTATAAATGAACCTCATCTCATGCTCATTCACATTCACTCGGGGGGCATGCTGCTCCTATCACATTCACTTTGCATTCCATTCCATTCACATTCACAACATATTGCATATCTTGGTTGCATTTATTCTTGCTTACTTATACTTACATGTACACTTTGTTTACTATGTTAGACAGATATTTTGTATGTCATTATCTTTTCTATATACACATGCATGTTCACTTTCCTTCTAGTTGTGAATGTATACTTTACACAGATATTTACATGCAACATGGATGCTTGGCATTGTACCTCTTACCAGTCCCACAGAGGCTCCTGGGGGCATCTACTTTCATACACATTACAGGTGTTATTGTTTCATTTTATACTACTTCCTATTCTTACTAGCACACTACTATATCAGATCATACATGCTTTGACATAATTTTTATCTTTCTAACATGCTAATGGGTGCTTCATGTGCAACATTTTTCTTTGTAGGAACTATTTTCCACCATGGTTGTCTGTTACTTTTCTTGCTATTGTTTGTCATTGTTTCATTGTATGCCATTGTTTGTGGGATTTTCCCTTTGTCTTGTGTGCACACTTGTATGCTTTTGGCCACTTGGCCCTTATTCTCTTGTGAAATTGTGAGGGATGTTCCATGTTTGCAATCCACTTTTCATGGTCTACATTGTCTTTGTACTTTCTTGCTAGATTACACATTGTCTTCTATATGCATATTTGTCTTGTTTGCACTAACACATGTTTCTAGCCACTTTGTTTGCATGTGCCTTGGTTTCTACCAAGCACATTCCCTCCCCCTGTAGGGTATCAGTTTCAGATCAACGTCTTGTCCTCCTTTGGACTGTATCCTCCTAGTGACGTCGCATGCACCCCAAATGAGGGGGGCATACATTGGGTGAATCAGTCACCCCATTCAACAACATAGTTCACAGTCACAACCTACACATAGTTAGTACATGGAACAACACAGTCTTTCAGTCACAGAAATGACCCAAATCTGACTTGGGTCCTCACACAACATAGATGCCAGTGCCCAGATACAGACATGAGACCTGGGCACTCCTGACCCTTCCTGGGTGCCTATGACCAGGGGAAGTTACAAAGTTTTTCTCAGATAACATGGCATTCACAGCAGTTTTACACAGTAGTTTTCACAGTACAGGCACAATCCTCCAACAATCAACATGCATTCTATCTCCTTTTTTATATTTATGTTGGATGAATTGGATCAAAATGGATCAAACTTGAACAAAGTAGGATCACACCATCTGTAGTGGTGTATAAAATTTTGGGAAGTAGTCAAGGTTGGAGAATAACACTAGACCTTTCTCCCAACACTTCTTCTGTCATGGTGAGATCACCCAAAAAACTCACACTTGGTGTGAGATCACCCAAAAAACTCATTCTTGGCATGAGATCACCCAAAAAACTCATTCTTCTACAACATTTTCAGGACACTTTCTATCCTTTTCACTCATCATGGATCAGGTGCACATGTTCCTTTTCACATTTTTACATATTTTTACATACTTTTTACATATTTGGATCAAATTTTTCATATACACATATTTGACTACTCTTTTTCTCTTCTCTTTTGCAGGTCCATCCTTATGGGAAGCAACAAGTCACATCATCAACACATCAAGCAAATGACAATGACAATAGGTACAATGTGACATAACACATATGCTTTCACCCCTAGGGTCACTTCCTCTTCTCTAGCTTCCATGCTTCATTTTTATCACTCCACACTTTTTCTTGTCTCCTCGGCATGCTTTCACCATCGATCTACATGGTTATCAGGTACACATCTCTTATCTACTTTATGTTATCAAGTATTCACTCAACAACATAAAGTGGGGGAAAATGTAGACACTAAATCACGCACTTTGGGTACATTTCTAGGTCCTAATCACATACTACTATTCATATGATTCCTAAGTGAGAAAATTAGTAATTGACATTGTCTTTGGCCTCTTTTTTTTTTTTATGTTTCTTCTTGGTCTTACACCCTACTTCCCAGTCTGACTTCATTACTTTATCTTTCTTGACTCTGGACACCAGCACTCAGCCAGGATGCTAGTATCCAGGTGCCCTCATCCCCTTTGGGTGCCTCGACCTCTTTTGGGCCTCTTTTATCTTTTGGGCATCTTGTTTTCTTATGGGTTGGCCTTTTAGTTGTTAATTATGAAATTCAAACAAGGGAATCATATAAATATAAAGCTATGTGACCATAATAAAGGACCAAGCTCTAAGCATCTACTATCATCACCTAAGGTTGCATCCAAAGGCATTTCAAGAGCATCAAAGCATCCATCTAGCTTCATTCAAGGGACAAGGGACTGCATTTTCTACATACACATAGGAGGGGAAGTTCATTTTGACATCCACACATCTGATTACATTGCTACATCTAGCTATTGCTCGTTATTCAAGTGCATCTTGCACAAGAGCCACCTAGGGCATGATTCTACACACACACACACAGAACTACATGGAGTCTGAAATGTAGTGCAACACTTGGTCGTAAGTTCACTCTGTCGGGTGACTGTCGGGGTCAGTCTGACTCCCCATTTGCATCTTTTTCTTTTTAGGATTTGATGTGTTTTGGGGTTTGTTCATTTTCTAGTTCGACACACTTCGAGATCAATTGTGAAATCAGCTAAGTATTTTTCCCTTCTCTTGCACTTAGGGTTTCAATTTTATCTAGCTTATTTCTTAGGTCATCTTCTGTACTGCTATTAGCCATTATCATTCATTGTGACTGCTGTAATTAGGATTTATCATATTATTATATTGAAAAGGCTTACTAATCATAAAGTTGATAAAATGATGTAATCTGATAAAAAATCATGCACTTTAGACATTATTTAGCCCAGTCTTATACTACTATTTAGAAGGTTTTCATGTGGATAAAGTACTAATTAATCCCACCTTTTGGCCATCTTTATTTTATATTTTATTTCATCATTCCTGCATATTTTTATTGCACTTATTCTCCCATTTCACAACTACCCCATCATTCTAGCCCAAAATCAAGGTGCCCAACCTGTACTGGGGTGCCCCGGGGACCCTGGTCCCACTTTGGGCACCCCGGATCTATGCAACATCCTTTCCCACTTCTTTTTGGGGCCTTTCTAGCCATTTTTGTCTTTTCTTTTCCCTAATCAGCCTTGTCGGGATTAATTATGAAATTAAGCTTGAGTTCCCTATAAATATAAAGTTATAAGACCATAATGAGGGTCCTAGGTCATAACATCACATACTACTATCACTCCATCTAGAGTTGCATCCATTGCATCACTTGCATCCACATAGTGTCATGCATCAAGGCTAGGAGATCTGCATCACACACACTACATAGGGGGAGGGATTCTATTCTATTCCATGCACACATGCTATTTACATTTTCTATAGTTACTATTGCTCACTACTTCACAAAGTGTGACTGACACGAGAGCACCTAGGGCACGACATGCACACACTCACCAGAACTACATCCTGGGTCTGAAATGTAGTGCAATGCTCAGTGATAAGACCACTAGTTTGGTGGCTGAGGTCAGTCTGACCCATTCATTTGCATATTTTATTTTTCTAGGGTTTGATACTTCCTTTTGCATTGCAGGTCATTTTTATACTCATCGGTAGATCCAGTGTGACAGACAGGAAGAAGTTTTGAAGACAACTTACGACCATACCAGAACCAGTTTTTGAGTATTTATAGTTATCAGAGTACCCTAGATTGTAGACCAGGGTGCCCTGGGGCACCCCAGTACACTCCCAGGTGCCCCAGTCATTTCAGATCTTCTAGATCTATCCTTCACAAGGTCCCTGAGTGTTCATCTGCACTTCCAGATTTTATTTTCAGATCTGTGACAACTGTGACAGTCTCTTCAATCAGCTAAGCCATTTCTCTTCCCTTCTCTTGCACATTTAGGGTTTTATTTCACTTAGAATAATTAATTACATTTATTCCATATTGTTTTAGTTCATTTATACAACGTTTTAGTCCTCCTAGTTAGATTAACTAGGATTACTATTTTTAGGCATATAGTTTATTATTTTAGTTAATCATTTTGGTGAACCCGATGTCTCTTTCATTGCACCTTCTAGGTCTTTTATTTTCATGAGCATCCCTATTTCATTATTATTTGATCACATTTATCATGCATCCTTTTTCGACATCCCACTTAGGGTTTCATCATCATTGATTACTCATCTTTCCCTCTAGGTTGTTTTCACTACATTCAATGCACCATGAGCATATCTATTCCATACTTATTACAAAAATAACCCTCAGAATATGACCAAGATTAGAAATACTTAGCTACCCAATTCATTCTCCTCATACTATCACCTAGAATATGTTTATCCATAAGTTTACCATCTGGCTTTATCTTTTGATGAAGATCAAATAACTTTCACTATCAATGATTACTCCTCCCATGAAATTCTACAACATGACCTCCCTTATATATCCAAGTTTGGTCAATAAAGTAGGTGTCAAAATGGCCTTAGTTGATAATGGATCTGGCCTCAATATTTGTAATGTTACCTTTCTTCACCACTTAGGTATTTCAGAATCATCTCTAACTCCATCATCTATTTCCATCTGTGGCTTTGATAACATCCCTAAGCATGTGTTAGGTATTGTAAACCTCCCTATTATAGTTGGTCCAAAAACAGATCCTACATCGTTATGATCCTATGTCATGTCATGCCCAATGATCTTAATTATAACATTATTTTGGGCCGACCTTGGATCCATGCCATGCATGGGGTCCCTTCTACACTACATGCACATTTTAAATTTTGACATCAAGGCACTGTCTACGATGTATTGGCCAACCCATCTCCTTTTGAATATTGTAACTCAATTGAGCAATCTAGTGATCCTTCTACCAACAAGTCCCAGGATTTTTCTAAGTATGGGTCAGGGTATGACTATTTACAATGTTATGGTTTTACTAATACTAGTACACAAGACCCTAAAGTCACATCCCCTTGGGATCTTCCTACACAAACACATAAGCATGGGTTAGGCTATCCCTCTTTACTCTCTACAGATGTTTATACTACCTTCCATCCTCCTCCACCTAATCAACCCTTATTAGAATCAATTCAGGCTATACATTTTGTTGTTTCATGAAAATTTTCAAGCTATAGAATCTGTTATTACATCTTTCAAATCTGATATTCAATAGCTTAAAGATGTTTCTCAATCACATGTTCCTCCTCTTACATCTCATATGCAATCTAGGTCCACTACATGTCATATAATTGAACCCTCAGGACATGCCATCACCTGAGCCTCTCATATTTGAACGTAATAATAATGTTACATCCCAATGGATTCCTAGCCCTGAGTCATCAATACCTAATGATCACCTCAACAACCTCCTCTAGAAATCAATTCAGCACCTCCTTCTCTCAATTCATCCACAACACTACCAAGTCAAAGTATGCAACCACCTCTCACAAACAGTCCACCTCCTTCTCCTACCAACACTTCTACAACATCACCAATCCCACATAAGCTCCAACCAATCACTATTGAAAAAGACACTACTCCTACTAATGGGCAGTCCACATTTCCAACTCCATCAATCGCATGGTTTTAATGTTGTTTACCTACCATTGTGTTGGCCCTCTCTCCTATCATGACACAGCCAATGCTCTCCCACAATGGCATGGCACTTCTTATGTGGTTACATAGATTTTTATCATCATAGTACACTTAGGGGGGCATGACACCAACATCCCCCCACTCACTCACTATCATCTTTACATTCTATATAGGCATATGCATATCACACGTACATATAGCACCATCATTACCCGATGACACACTCTTGTGCTTCGGTTCACACGGGACTGTTGAAGGATTACCATTACACTAAACCCCACACACTGCACTATAGGTTCTACACATTTACATTCTATGACATAAATCACACATCTATACATCCTACATACCTATCCTTATCATTATACATACCTCATCTTATTAGTCATTTCATTTACATCATCTATCATCATACATACTACACTAGTCATCATTACATATGAGTCTAGTTTTATATTTCATCCATACATTCTATATTTACGCTAGGTCACATTATATATGGGTCTAGTTTTGCATCCCATCACTCCTATATTCTATCTACACCTATCATCCACATCTTACATCATCTACACACCCTACATTCCTACATTACATGCTTTCACATAGTGCATTATCCATCATATACATTCTACATACTACACTAGATTCCATTATATATGGGTCTAGTTTCATCTATCATCCTTACATATTCCATTTCTATCTACATATATTATTGCATTTCACACATTACATATTCCTATACACACTACACATATCTACATTGCATTTCCCACACGCTGCATTTACATACCATATTCATCACTTGGTTGTTTATACTATGTTGTCTTCTACGTGTTGCACTCACCACCCTATGATGCACTCTAGTTCCTCGGTCCATACTCGACTACAAGGGTTTACCAATCAAATGGACCTTACATTCACCATGCAACATTTTCCTCATCCAACATTTCTGGCGTTAGTGACATACACCTTAGGTTAAATTGTCACCCCTTCTTATCATCTTGTAGTGGTATACGCTTTAGGCTAAATCACCACCCTCCTTATCATCTTTGTAGTGGCATACACCTTAGGGTACATCACCACTCCCTTCTTATTCATCCCATAGTGACATACACTTTAGGCTAAATCATCACCCATTCTTCATCCTTTCATCTTATAGTGATATACGCTTAGGGCTAAATCATCACTCACACATATACGCTTAGGTCTCTTCACCATCCACTCATATATAGTGATATACGCTTAGGGATAAATCATCACTCCTCCATTCAACAAGTCGTGGTATACGCTTAGGCTATAGGGTCCACGCACATTTTCCCATGTATCTCATCCCCATACACTCATTCTATAGTGATATACGCTTAGGGATAAATCATCACTCCTCCATTCAAAAAAGTCGTGATATATGCTTGGCTATAGGGTTCATGCACATCTCTCCACATGTCGCATTTCATCACCATTACATATACACACTCATCACAGCGCGCTAGACACAACCAACACTACTCGACCATTTCCCGATGATGCACTCTCGTTTATGGTTCATTCTTGACTGCTGAGGGGGAAAACAAAATGAACCTCACTGCATACACTTCCATCCACTCAGGGGGCACGTTGCTCCTATCATTCCATCTTGCATTCCATTCCATCCATCCACAACATACTGCATTGTCTTGGGGGCATTTACTCTTGCTTACTAGTGTTTTGCATGCTCACTTTATTACACATGTTAGACTACTTTCTTATATGTCATTATCATACACACATGCACGTTCACGCCTTTGTTTAGTGTGATCACAGATACATGACTCTACATGTGGCATGGATGCTCACCTTCTACCCTTCCTATACTGGTCACTGGGGGCATCCACATTCATCTTATCCAGGTGTTATTGTTTCATTTTGTACTTAGCATCTTATACTACTTGTTCATACATGCTTTGACATATTGGTTATCACTCTAACATGCTAACGGGTGTTCCATGTGCAACACTTGTTTTGCAGGATTACATGTTTCCATGACTACTTGTTTGTTTCTACTTGTCTGCTTTGTTTGCCATTGTATGTGGGATTTTCCCTTTTCTTGTGTGCACACTTGTCTGTTGTTTTGGCCATGATGGCCTTGTGTGTCTTGTGACATCGTGAGTGATGTCCCATGTTTGTAACCCACTTTGTGGTCTACTTGTTTTCTTGTGTGTTTACACTACTTTTTTGGTAGTTTTCTACATTGTCTGTGTATTTTACACTTGTCTTATTACATGCATGTGTTTTCAGACTAACACTTGTTTTGGCTAGCCATCCCCTTTTGTGTGTGCCTTGGTATCTACCAAGTGTTTCCCTTTCCCCCTACAGGGTAGATTTCTACAGGTCAGAGTGTGGTTGGTCCTCTTTTGGGGTTGCATTCTCCTTTCATGTCATCACATGCACCCCCAAAGAGGGGGGCATCATTGAGGGTTTTCTACTAACACAACATATTTACACTGGTTCAGACACAATGAGTGAGTTCAAACTAGTCTACGAACTCCATACACAATGGCCTCTAAAAGGACATGGTGTCCATCGACAATTCTACGGAGCATTTACATGCTTGGGGGTTACAGTGGGTGTGCCTCTCTACACTTCTCCGTCTAGTGGTGTGGATCACCCAAAAAACCTAGGACAATACAGATATCTCATTTCATCACAATTTGCAGAAGCAGTTAAAGTTGGAGGATACAATGCATTTCCTCCCTATACTTCTTCAGCCAGGGTGGCGTGAGATCACCCAAAAAACTCATGACAGTACAGGATATCCTTCTACACCCTTTTTCTCGACATGGATCAGGTGCACATGTTCCATTTACACTTTTTTTTCTATCATATTTTACATTTGCGTACTTTACACATTTATACATACATGTGTATTTTACACAACATTTTTACATACACACATATTTGACTACTTGATCATTTTCTCCTTGCAGGTCCATCGTATGAGAAACAAGCAGTCAAATTGGGGGCAACAAAAACAACAACAACGAACAAACAATGACAACACACCACTACAGGAATTTTCCTTTACTAACCATGCAGGTACACTACACACAACAATAGCTACACACGCGTTCCACCCTAGGTTCACTCTCATCACTTTTTATGCACATTTTTCATCTTTAGAATCCACGCTCCTCCACATTTTTCTTTTTTTCATTCCACGCTTGAGTCTAGTCCATCGACACGTCTTCTTCTACACTCTACATGGATATCAGGTACGCATCTCTATCTACTTTATGTTACCGAGCTTTCCGCTCACCAACATAAAGTGGGGAAAAAATGTAGACACAAAATTATGCACTTTAGACATTATTTAGCCCAGTCTTATACTACTATTTAGAAGGTTCTCAAGTGAATAAAGTACTAATTAATCCCACCTTTTGGCCATCTTTATTTTATATTTTATTTCATCATTCCCACATATTTTAGCACTTATCCATCCATTTCACAACTTGCCCCATCATTCTAGCCCAAAATCAGGGTGCCCCAGCCTGTACTGGGGTGCCCCTGCCCTGGTCCCACTTTGGGCACCCCAATCTATGCACATCCTTTTCCACTTCTTTTTGGGGCCTTTCTAGCCATTTTTCATCTTTATCCTTTTCCCAGTCAGCCTTGTCGGGATTAATTATGAAATTAAGCTTGAGAGCCCTATAAATATAAAGTTATAAGACCATAATGAGGGTCCTAGGTCATAAAATCACATACTACTATCACTCCATCTAGAGTTGCATCCATTGCATCACTTGCATCCACATAGTGCCATGCATCAAGGCTAGGAGATCTGCATCACACACACTACATAGGGGGAGGGATTCTATTCTATTCCATGCACACATGTTATTTACATTTTCTATAGTTACTATTGCTCGCTACTTCACAAAGTGTGACTGAGATCACTAGGGCATGAGTGCACACACTAGGGCACACATGCACACACAGACCATAACTACATTTGGGTCCGAAATGTAGTGCAACGCGCAGTGATAATACCACTATTTTAGCGGCCGAGGTCTTTCTGACCCATTCATTTGCATCTTTTGTTTTTCTAGGGTTTGATACTTCCTTTTGCATTACAGGTCATTTCCCAGCTCATCCAACAGATCCATCGCGATAGACAAGAAGCACTCAAAGACAACTTGTGACCATACCAGAATCAGGTTTTAAGCATTTACAGTGATCAGAGCACCCAGATTGTAGACCATGGCACCCTAGGGCACCCTAGTACACTCCCAGGTGCCCCAATCACCTCAGATCTTCTAGATCTTTCCCTTCGTAGGGTCCCTGAGTGTTCGTTTGCACTTCATGATTTTATTTCCAAGACCTGTGACAACTGTGACAGTCTCTTCAATCAGCTAAGTCATTTCCTTACTTTCTCTTGCACATTTAGGGTTTTATTTCACTTAGAATAATTTATTTACATTTATTTCATATTGTTTTAGTTCATTTATTACAATGTTTTAGTCCTCCTAATTAGATTAACATTAGTATGAAACTTTAACACCTTCCATGTCAGAGTATTGTAATGACAATGCCACGTGTCAAATCCCAAATATAATGTGAACTAGAAATTTAGAACATTTATAATCATCTCTCCAACAATCTTCATTAGTTTTAACTACCATTATATGTTGCACATATGTATTGTAACCACTACATTAGGAGAGGGATATTTTGAGACCTTGCACTCACTCAAGAAACACTATACAATTTTACTTATTTCTACTTTAACATTCAATTCATCTATTTGTGACCCCTCGCAATAGTCTAGGTAATTAAAAAGTACACATTCCCCTTCTGATATAAGTGTTTTATCTCTTAATCTCACTATATCTTTTGCACACATGTGTATTTATTTATTCACCATTAAGTAATAAAAGTATTTTGACTGTGAATAAATATTTTTCTATATTTAGGCATGTTTGGTTGATTACATTCAATATCTTGTGAACACTCTTATAATCCTTACAATTTCAGCTAGTATAATATAATGCCTCACATATGGTCTTAGGCATGTGGTGCAGATCTACAACAACTAATGCTCTTCGGTGCAACTCTATAAGGAATAAGGTCATATTGGATAAAGAATATAAATGAACTAAGATACACGATAGAACAAATTGGTTTCCCAACTGTAATTTATTCATTATGTTTTTGTTTGATGACTACACGTGTTCAAATTTATTCCTATATGATTGTTAAATATTAGTTCATGATTATCTTGGTTGATGACTATATTGTTAAAAGTATGAAATGTACATGTGCTTGAGGTAAATATGCTAGCAGGTTGCATTGTTGACACCTAAATTAGATTCTTTCTTTAGATAGGATTTGATGGTGTAGCATAACAACCACATTGAAAAGGGAAATCCCATATTACATATGGTATTTTAATGTTTCTTTAGCTAGCATTCCTTCAACTTGAGCTCATTCACTAGTTTTATGGATAAGCGACTATGACCTACTATTGGAATAGTTGGAAATTACATTTGTCTTATCATATAGAAATCTAAAAGGGCTCATGTATATATATTTTTTTAACTGCCATGCTAATTATTACATGCACATGGAAATTATAACCAAAAGGATCTAGGTGGAATAGAAAAAAAATCAATATGTGGTATATGTTATTTTTTGAATACACTCGAAAGTTTGAAAATTTGGCTTTTATGCAAAACCTCGATATGATTTATGTTTTAAATAGATTTCAAGTTCATATTTGGTTGCCATAACTTTTTGAAAAAGGTGTCTTCAATATGTTAATTCCAACATTTATTCAAATCATTTACATTTATCTTGAATTGGAATTCTCAATATGCAAGATCTGGATTGTTTTAAGATTTTTTCCTAATTTGGATTAGATATTTGCAATATGTGAACTTTGAACACATTTTGAATTGTTCAAACTTCAAACCAATTACATTTTTAAAAATTCCATGTCTTGAATATGTGAGCTCTTAATCACTCAAATTTGAAATCAACCTATTTTATTACTCTTTCCCCCAAATAAGAATCTTTTGAATCTTTCACCTCTACATTTGTTATTTCTTCTAAATAGAAAAGACTACTTTTTCCGCCATATTCATTTCCCCTTTTTTTCAATCTTTTTTTTTTCCCTTTTTAATTTTATTTTGTTTGTTTTGAGCCACCTTATTCTTCATAATCCACATTTTGATTTGGTTCTCAAGGGTTAACTCAATCTTATGAATTAGAGTGACTTAGAGATCCAAATTAATACACATTATAATGCTTGACTATATATATCTTGAAAGCATTTCAAGATCTATTTCTATAGAGAGCCTAGGTTCAAGCACCAATTTTTCATAAAGTGCATGCATTATAGAATTCCAAAGAAAGATTATAGAGACTAATCCACACATGAACATTAAAAGGTCTTCCTTCAAAACATCAAACTCGTCTTTCCATTTTTTCATGAAGATACTATAGTTTTTGCATAATGAAGGGTCTCCAATCACATTTTATTCCTAATTTTTAGAATTAAAAGATGTAATAAAAAATTCTCTTTGAAGGAAAGATAGAAAATATTTATTGTTTTTTTTTTCCATTAAAAAATCTCTTCTTATTTCATCTCGATATTATTGAAACGAAAAATCAAAGATTTGGTCTCTAACTAGTTGATGTCATTTTGAATTTTCCTCTCTTAGCCATGTATTTTCAAACTTCCTTCTTTTCCCCTAGAACATCCTTGTCAAAAAATTCATAATTCTCTGAGGTCCCATCTTGAACATTTGGCCTACTCTATCCTTTATCAAACTAGGATTTTTGGGTCCTGGAAATTCTTACCTTGATGTAATTTATTGTTATTGTTGCAAATATTGTAATATAGGATTTTGAAGAGTTCATATGACAAGAATAAACCAAGTTTACATGTCAAATGTAATGTGGGAAAGACCTAAAAATATGGTTGGCTATGTTAAAGCTTCAACGAGGGTGCTTCTCGAAAAGCTAGAGAGGGTAAATTCGGCTTCATCCATTTTGAGTTTGGACCCCTTTATTTAAGGGGCTAAAATGAGCAGGGATCGAATTTGAAGGGTTGGTAAAATGAATTTTTTTATGAAGGTAAAATATTGAGACTAGCCCAAATTTGTAATGATGAAAAGTAGTACGAATCATTTTACACTTCATATGACATTAAATAAATTAAGTAAATGCATGTCATAAACAATTAATTAAAATAATACGTAGGCACACATATCTGTAAACACATAAATACCTTCAAACTACATGTGGGACACTAGGATCTCTTATCAAAATCATTAAGAAAACTTGTAAATAATAAAATAAATAACTTTAACTTCTACTTGGATTTTAGTGCTAAAATTAAAACCCATTTGGATTCTTACCACTTCAATAAAAAATGTGTTTCCTCTTTCAACCACTAAAATTAAAACCCATGTAAATTTTAACTAGTAAAATGCATTGAATTAGATTTTTTCCAATTGAATTAAAGAAAATATGCATCCATACATTGAAACACCCACATTAATTCTGTCATCGACATATGCATCAAGATATTCTTGGTTATATTTTAGAGCCAAGAGTTTCACCTCGTGTGCAACAATATGCATTTAGGTCTACTACACACAAATGATGTATAACCAAATTAGACTACTCCATTAAACACACACACCCTTTTTAATCCTCCCTAAATATGTTTACAACCCATATTCCTCCTCTCCTTACGCATATAGTTGAGCAACATTGTCTTGAGCATAACTATAAATATAAAATTCTTGTTGGCCTCCACATCACTGCTATTGAACAACGATTAGAGAGAATATACCAATGATGAATTTAAGGGGTTATTTCTATGGATGAAGAAGATTATCTCTACCTATTCTCCTCCTCTGAAACGAGCTCCTCTTCCTCTTCCATGCATTTTTCCATCTTCAAATAGGTCCAATCAACCTTTGCATCAAAAATCAACTTAACACTTAACTCAGTTCTTCTTTGCAAGGGTCATAATGGGTGAGATCTTCTCAAGTGACTCAACCTTTGTTTTGCCTGAAATTAAGCCCCATCTGCATTTTCCCTGAAGCTCCTTCTCTATTACATAAAAATAAAGCTAATCTAATCATCTTGGTTCGTGGCTTATCTACATACCAAGTTCAAATTGATCTGGGCGATCTAGATCAAGACCATTGCGAGCTCAACCCACCCTTTGGCACCAATATGGCTCCTATAGAGCCTTCTCGACACCCTATGTTCCAAGTCACAAATTGAAGTCACCCTTTGAGATCATTTCAAAACTTTTGTCCAAGCTGCTTCCTCGACCTTAGATTTCCATCACGCCCCGTATCCGATCTCATGGGCCACTCTATATGTTGCTTGATCTGTTCCAAAGCATGTTTTGTAGGCTCCCAAGTGCGTAATTACTTTTGTGCAAGTCTGATCCTATCTCTGTTCTCTGTCTCTCAAGGTGGACTCCTACAACAAAGAAGTAGAAAAATATAAGGAGACAAATAAAATGTCTGAAGGAATCCCAAGCGAAGGAAGATGGATCCTGCAATAAAGAAGTAGAAAAAATATAAGGAGATAAATAGAATGTGTGAATGAATCCCAAGAAAAGGCCGGTAACCTTGATATTAAATATTTGGTTTTTAGGTATTTTTGCTCAAGTATTCGCTGAGTTGGCATCAACAACTTGATAGAAAAATTGGATATATGAGATTAATAGTATTATAATAATTAGTGTATTTGTTATGTTAAAACTTTTGGAAATTTCTTAATTTGTCTTATTTGACCTGTGTCTAAGTGAATCATGCACAGAGCTTGGAAAGCTGGATAGGTGATTGTTGTTTATAGAAGTTCATCAAAAGTATTTTTTAAGATTTAATAATTTTCACATAAATTATTGATAAGAATTTTTCACCATAGCCCTTCTTTTGACATTTTAAAAAGTAACTTGCACTTATTGTAAAATGATTTTTTACATTTTGATTTTTTTTTGACATGAAAATTTTTTACCTACCCTTTTTTTGACGGGTTTAGATGTCTTGCGAAGAGCTATGACAGGCTCAATATTAAACCCTGGTCCTCGGGACATCCCCTCTTTTTTAAAAAAAAAATTTAGGATGCAAGGGAAATGTCCTGTCCTTGTCCTCAAGTCCCCGAGATGTCCCAGACGTCTGGGACGACTGGAAAAGGGGGTGTGCGTTTCCGTATAACATTGTAATATCCCCTTCTTGGTCGAAGACCCTTAGCCCATTCATTGTTTCTCGACGGCTAAGGGATGAGAAAAAGGAAAACTAAGCCATAATAGATTAATTATAAAGTGCATCATAAAATATTATTATAAGAACTTAAGTTAATTTATTAATGAAAAAATAGAAAAAAGAAAAAGAAAACGAAAAAGAAAAAGAAAAAGTAACTTCAGGTTTTATTTGTCCCTAGAGAAAAATGCGACCCATAAGGGGATGAAATAAAGCAAGTGAAAAACATTAAATGGAGTGCTGAAATGACAGGTTTACTGCATTTAAATGTCTCTTTAAGCTTGAAATTTGGCACATTACTTACCGTTTTCGAAAGAATTTGTGAAATTTGGCGCATTACTGTTTTCGGAGGAATTTGCGACACTGGTTGAGCTGGTGGTGGTTATGGAGCACTTTTTATTTTCGCTGTTTTAAAATGTGAAATGTCGTTTTAAGAGCTTTTAAAACGGTTAATTTAAGCATCGTGCTTGCGGATTTAGTGATTCTTTTGAGAAGTTGGTCTTTAGTAAACGATAATTTAAACATCATACTTTGCAGGGTTTAATGTGGTGGAGTTTAAGGGTTTTATGGCGAAGATTTGTGGGAGAGAAGGAAATTGAGGTTGTAGTGGCCTTGCTTTGTGAAATTTAGTGTATAAGGGTTGGGAAAGGAATTTGGGCTTTATTTAGAGTTCAATTCAAAATTGAGCTGAAATGGCCTTCATTTTAGAGTTGTAAGCGAAATTGACCCTTGTGAATTTCAAAGGTTTAAGTTAGGTTTTGAACCTAAGATTTCCGATTAGCATGCTGCTTATTCTACTGAGCTACCGGTCCCTTTGCAGTTTGAAGTGTGGATTGTTCTTTCAACAATCCGTAAGAGAAAATAGGCCTCTGTTCTGCCCATTCCTTGTGGATTGTGGGAAATTGCATACATCCTAGACGGATAGACTGTCAAATTCTTGCTACTTATAGGATTTAGAATTTTTTCTTTGGTAAATTTGTATAAACCTAGCTTAAACAAACAGGTTTTTCTGGCTCTTCCTAGGATTATTTGCTATATGCTTCAATAATTTGTCAGGTCGTTCATGCCCTCCACGAATAGGGAATTGTACGCGGCTAATAGGGACAGCGGCTGAGTGAAGTTTTCAGCTAAAGGGAGGAGAACTTGATCGACGTTAGGGGCTTTAGGCAATCGGTTTGACGGTGTTAGTGATATAGTAGCTGTAAAGACGTTAAAATTGAGTAAGCACGGCCCATGAGAGCTGTGAAGTATCTTTTTCTGTATACTTCCCAGGCCTGGACTAATGGTTTCTAAGCTTGGCACAACAAAATTTGTACTTTCCGATATCTTTCTAATATGAACGAGGCTCCTGTTTTAAAAAAAAAAAAAAACTTCCCCTTCAAATGCTGGTGTGATTTAGGATAAAAGCATGCAAAATCAGAAACTAAATATATATTAGTTACCTATAATCCTTTAGAACTATTGATGGTTTGACCAAATTTCTCCTTGCATCCTATATGGTCTTCAATTTTTATTTATTATCCAACGTTTTACCCACCATAACTAGCATTGCGACCTTGTTAGGAAATGATCCACGAACTGGCCGATATAAACATGTGAGACTGTTGGGCAGTTGTAGTTTTGAGAGGTTGAGTGTTATTTCCAGCTACGAGTTAACAGGAAATGTTGTTCAGCAATGGTGACTGCATTTCTCTCTTGCTGGACAGATTGGGAAACCAAAAAATGCTTGGAACTCAGGGCCTCCCCTATGTAAGCTTCCGACATAGCTCTCTGCAACATAAACAGAGCTCCTCACTAATCTCAAGAAACACATCTGGATCAAATCATATTTCACAAAGATTGGCAGGGGTGTTGCACCTTGGAACCTCAATGGCCTGACAGAGGGTCTTTTGATGTATTAGCAAGACGTTGCCAATGGCCTCTATAGCTCTTGGAGTATTTTTCAATTTGCTTGGAGTCTCATCTATGTATAATATCAATGAAGTCGGCAGTATATACATAGCCTTTCAGATTGGTTATGCAGCAACAGTTTACCTGCATAGACTATCCTTCTGTGGTGGAGATTTCCATCATGATTACTCTGCTGATGACTTAAAAAAATATATAGGCTCTTCTAGTCCTAGTGGCAAGTAGCAATGGCTGCATCAACGATCTGCAATGGACTTAGTATCATCTGCGATTGATATAATACTTTTTGTACAGGATTCCAGATGGTGTTAAGTGAAAGAAATTCAGATCCGGCTATGTGATCTGAGAAGATTAAGGCTGCAGAGCTTCATCATCATATATGGGGGCCTTGATGAACACAGGATCTGAAATAGGACTGGCCATTGGCAAGGATTTTTATTCCTAAGATGAGAAGCCATTTCTAGTCACTCCACGGTCATTCAATTTTAAATATGAAACTCTTTTTGAACTGGGCACAGACACTTTTAGATTTGGATTAGTTCAGACTATTGATGCCAACTCGAACTGGATTGCAGCTACATCACTCAAGGCATTCGCTTTAGGCATGGACAGAATATACATTGTGAACATACCAGTTACTGTCCTCAAAAAAAATCCCTCAAACGGTAGAATTGTACATGGTTTGGTAATGATCATAGCATTTAAAATTAAGGGCAAACAGTGAGTACTCCGCTGGAAAACGATTCGACCACAATAGATTGTTGCCGAGATATATGCATTGAAATGCAGCTTGCAAGTTCGAATAAGTACCCTTGGATTTGCAAGTCTGAGTTAACTACCTGGCATACTGTTTAATGAATAACAGTCTAAAGTATATTTTCACTTTTCACGAGATCCTTATGTTTGCTGTTTTTTGCTCTGCTAAAACACATTTTATCATTTACCAGTTGCTACAACATGATTTCCATCAACTTTGAAGGATTTTGACAGGGATTTGAGACTCGTACAAAGTTGTTGCAGACTCAGAGTTGTTTTAGATGCACTTCTAGTTTTTTAATTTTTTTTCCATGATTTAGAAACTGATGGAACTAAAGAAATTAGAGAGGCTTAAAGTTTCTAGAATCAGAAGGGAACTCTGATATGTTTCCATACACTCTTTTCTGATGACCCATTTCAAATTTATATTCTGCTATTTAGGTTTATGTTAAATAAGTTCATAGCTACCTGATGTACCTGATTCTTGGATATATGCGCTTCTCTGTTTTTTTCTACCATGTTTAAGAAACTGATAGAATAAAGAAATCAGAGAGGTTTAAAGTGTCAAAAGCAAGAGAGGGACATCTGATATGCTTCTATGCAATATTTTCTTGATCCATATCTTTATGTGATGCAAGTCCACAGCTACTAGATTAATTGAATCTTTTGATGTATACGTTTCTCCATTTTTTCCATTATTAAGTAAGTTACGAATTAGAAGAAATGATTGATGCTTATAGTGTCATGAACCAGAACAAGGAAATGTGATAAATTTCTATGTTTTCTTGTCTCTTGATCCATTTCATTTGTAAGTGCACAGACAACCGGACTGACCAAATTCTTGGACATGTGCCCATCTCCATTTTTTTTGTGTTTGTTTTTTTGCACGAGTAATAAATTGATGAAACTAAAGAAATTTGAGACGTTCAAAATATCAAGAAGTAGAGAGGGAAATGTGATACATTTTAATGTATTCTTTTCTGTTGGTTCTTTGAATCTCTTTTTCTTATTTCCATTGAAGCTTATGCAAGCATATAAGTAATCAGACTGACCAAATTCTTGGACATATGCCCTTCTCCATTTGTTTTCTTCTTTCTTTTTGGTTTGACTAAGAAATTGATGAAACTAAATTTTTTGGAGATGTTTAGAGTGTCAATAAGTAGAGATGTAAATGTGACACGTTTTTCTTTATGCTTTTTTGTTGATTCTTTTGAATCCCTTGTTCTTATTTTCATCACATCTTATGCAATTCCGCAGCTCCAGATTGAATTTCTAGGTATGAATGGTTCTCCATTTTTTCCCTGGATTGAGAAACAGATGGAATTAAAAAAATTTAGAGCTTGTTTTATACTGTTAAGAACCAGAAGAGAAAAATGTGATACATTTCTATGTGTTCTTTTCTGTTTGAGTGTTGATCCATTTCAATTTTTCATTCTGATTCTCATTTTATGTTTTGCGTGACCATGACTACCAGATTGATATAACTCTAGGACGAGTGGCATGGGCCCCCCCTTTCATTTTTTTCCCATTAACTGATGGAATATATATATTTTTAAAGAGGTTTCAAGTGTCAAACAAAAAACTAGAAGAGGAAAATGTGATACATATCTATGTTATATTTTCTGTTGACCGATTTCAAATTTTTATTTTGACTCTAGTCTTTATCTTAATCAAGTCCACAACTACCACTCTGAAATGCCCTTTTCTTTCATGATTAAGAAACTGACCTAATTAATGAAATTAGAGACATGTAAAGTGTCAAGAACTAGAAAAGCAATACGGTACGGAAAAGTTTCTTCATTTTTATTTATCACATTCAAATTATTACTCAGATTTTCAGCTTTATCCTATGTGAGTCCATCGCTACCAATTGATAAAATGGTAGAAATTAGAGAGGTTCAAAGTGTCAGTAATCTGCATTGTGGGACCTGGGATGGTGGCATGAAGGACAACTCAATAAACTAACTACTAAATTACCGAGTTATAAATGAACATGCAGCAGAGAACATGATGGAAAACTATTTCATATTTATTCAGACAATGAGATAGCAGAATAATGCTCTTTTATTCAAAACTGAACAGGTATAGTATATATGATCACAAAACGCCAGAGGTTGAGAATGAGAATTCCTGTGATCAGAAAAATAGTGGAATGCTTCCTATCTGGAATGTATTTATACAATTACAAGAAAGCAGCTACAAATAACAGTGATTACTTAAGGGTTTAGAATCTTAGATTTTGAGATGGTTGATGGTTCACATTCCTGTTGATGTGTTGGCTCATCTTCTAGGTGTGCGCTGTATGGACTGATCTACTAACGTGACGCTAATCATGCGATTACTGACTAGTGTGGCGCAATCCAGCACAAACATTGGTGTTGAGCACGATCTGTTGTGTGAAAGTCCTTTGCGCTGTGTGCCAACTTGGGGACCATTGATTGAGGAGCAGAATGCAGGAGCACTGATCTACCAAGATGATGGTGCTGAAGTTTGGCGCTATGTTGTTTAGAACCTGTTTGTGTGGTCTTCCTGCATGACCAAAGTGAGAGCGTAGATCGTCACAGCTTCACTTGGATCGTTAACCCTTTATTTAGAAGCAATGGCCCTCATCATGTCTTCGATTAGCCACAAAATTTGAACCCAAAGTTGCTGAAGATTGTAGCACAGCCTGATCAGTATATTGTCGGGCATTAACTATTCTGAACAACTGATGTGTGCCATGGCAGGTGCATGCAATTGTAGTCTCAAGAATCTAGTCTCTTGGCGCTATTTGAAGATGCTTAGGGTCCTCGTATGAAGGATGCTGAGTTGTTGAATCTAGCAAAAGTGGAAAATATGGTTTGAAGAATTCCACATTGAATACCAGGCGAAGACCCAAGTATGGTGGTAGATTTGGGACAAAACAAGTTCACACCAACTGTGCACATTATGGTGTATGGACCATAGTGCAGAGGCTTGACCTTTCAATGTCGACCCTTGAAGCATTCCTTCTGAAGATGCAACTGGACCTTATCGACGAAGTTGAATTCCTGAGGTGTGTGACATGCGTTGTGGAACTCCCTGTACTTCTGTTGTTGGTGAGAAAGAATCTGCTGAACCTGCGGGTGCACTTGCTGGATGTGTTGTGGAAACATCTCTCCCTTGTCCACTTCCGTCTCCTGTGCATGCTTTTCTTGTTGGCACATGATAGGCGATGACAAGGGGTGTGGCTCACTAGAACCCATGACATTTGAAATGGAATCTGCCTCATAGAGCTGTGTAAAGCTCCTTGGGAGGTATGTTGGATGAAAGGGTATATTATCATCGCAGATGCACATATGTGCCATGTTGTCCATGCGCAATAAATGGACATGTGTGAGATTGACCCCTTTGGTTTTCACATTTGTTGCAAATTTAGTAACCGATAACTCCCACAAGGCATGCCAAAAATGACTGACAAACTTCGGATCACGGTTTGACACAATAGATGACAAAAGGTTAAAATGAACTGAAACATGATTGAAGAAGAGGCATGTTGTGCCTAGCATGCTGATGCTTTTCTAGCATGTAAGCGTGATTATCCTCACAGCAAAAATAGTCATTTTGGTCCTTTTTCATGGGTATTCCAGACAAAAATTCCTTTGATAAATTTTAATGGCCCGGATGGAATAAAAATGGTGTATAGAGCCTGAGCTCCTTGTCACTGGCTTGATGATGCAATAAAGAGTGCATGATGGCGCTCTATGTCTCTGTGATATGAGGCCTGAAAAAATGTTGTTGGATCGTGGACTTTTTTTTTTTCTCGTCCTAAAGTGTCCCATTGTGTTGAAATAGTGCTCTTCCGAGACGAGTCTCTAGTGAGGAGTGTTGGCAGGAACATAGAGATGCTTGGCTTGTATTGAAGCTGGTCTGACATATAGTATTCTGCAACCTATTCGCCCTACACGAGCAGTATAGGCTTGCGCAAATTTTTGTATCGATTGAGTAGAGGCAAACCTAGTCAAAGGATTTGTGGTTACTAGTGTCAAGCATTGTGATGACTGCTTGAATAGGAGGGCAAATAAGGTATTTCGTGACCATGTTGTCCTTTCCCTTTTGTGTTTGATCATCAAATGGAACTGCTGCAAGTATCTCACCCACTTCATGTGTGCATGTTCTCCAGGTTGCTTTGTGTGTGCACAAATTGAAGTGGCTTATGATTTGAGTGAATGATGGTCTCATTTCCTAGGATGTAGTGTCGCCATTGCTTGATAGCTTTCTTGATAGCATACAATTCTCTCTCATGACTGGAGTGGCGTCGAACTGTGTCCCTAAAGATCTTTGAATGATATGCGAAGGGAGTCCATGCCGAGTGACTACTATGTCAAGTGCATTGTTAGATGCATCGATCTCAATTGTGAAGGGTTGGGTGATGTGTGGCACAATAGGATTGGCTCAACACAAAGGTGTTGCTTGAGCTCCTCGAAGGTGCGACACACTTTCTTGTGATGACTTGCAATAGATAATACCCAAGAACCCCTGCACTATCACTCCATAAATATAATTAGATAACAAAAAAATAAATCCATGTGTGGATGGAGTTAGGCTAGCCTTGACAGTCAACCCCTGCTGAACCAATCTAGGCACTTCACTACATCCCCTCGTAGGCGGGAGCAAACTCCAGGTAGTTCTCCTAGTGTAGGTACAATAGTATATGCAAATCTAAGCCAACCCCTTATGTTGCCCTTATGTCTCATGACATAGAGTAGTGGGCATAACTATGGATAGAATAGAGATGTGCCCGACGTGGTAGTAATATAGTATGATGTGCTTCAAATGCTAAATTGATTCCCTTTGTCCCTTAAGACTTTTGGCGATGTTTCATGTGACTTGTTCTTTCTATGACTTGGCTCTAGGATCTTTAAGGCTTGGTAATAGAGGAAGCTTGATCCATAGGGATCTAAAATGACTCTACTTCATCAGATCAGTCAACACAAAGAAGGAAAAATAATACACAGAGGTTCTATCTTTATGGTAACAGGGCCACCGCTTTGTACAGAGCGGTGGTTACAAAACCACCGCCCAACTAGGGCGGCGGTCCTAATACCGCTGGTCTGCATTGGGTGGCAGTCCTGGTTTTTTCGGACAGAAAAAATAAATATAAAACGAACAGCCATAGAATTTGAAAGGTGTTAGTGCAAAATCACAACACCCCCAAATGAGTTGTCAGATTTGATTTTCTAAGGCAAAGTCATTTGGTGTGAATTGCATAACATTGAGCTTTCCCCGAGGTGTGGGACCTTGCGAATGGGAAAAATCTCCAGAGAAGGTTGGATTCTCTTCCTAAACTACCTGCACAAGCTATTCTAGTGTAGGCAAGCTAATCTAATCATACTCTAACTATCCAAGGAGACAGGGAGAGAAAGAAAACAAGAAAAAATAAAGCCTACACTAAAATGGTGATACACCAGAGAAGGAAAAATACTGATCATCTAACCAAACTACCATAAAATGAAGGGAGGTGAGCAATGGAGAGGATGAACAACTACATCACAGGCCAAAGACCAGATTCACACAGAAAACATTTCAAGCCCAACAAACACAACGCCCAGATCTGTAAGTGAACATCCAAAACATGCACAAGTACCTTGTAATGAAGAGAGGCAAGAAGAAACAACCAAAAATAGAAAAGGATGGACAAATACATCACAAAACATGTTTTTTATTGCTGCAAAAGTTTGTA
This sequence comes from Taxus chinensis, assembly GCA_019776745.2. Taxonomy (NCBI): domain Eukaryota; kingdom Viridiplantae; phylum Streptophyta; class Pinopsida; order Cupressales; family Taxaceae; genus Taxus; species Taxus chinensis. The sequence continues at coordinate 58,384 of JAHRHJ020003571.1, forward strand.
CAGAACATCATTCAGGAGTAAGAGGCAAAACACCATTTACAGAGCAGGGGAGGAGGTTCAAACTCCATTTTCAACCCCAAGGAAGAAAATAGGGGGAGAGCAGAGAGGAAAAATGAACAACTTTACAATGAGCCTCAACCCTTCTTTTATACATTCAAAATAGAGGGAAGAAAGAGAGAGAAGTGGGAAAACCATTTTGGAGCTCAACCACTGCCATCAATGTCTCCTACAAAATCTACCCCCAAATCTGTCTTGATTGAATTAATTTCTCGTTTGGTGCCTCAAAGGAGGAGGAAATGACGGATTAGATCGAATTTGATCTGGTTGTTGGGGAAAAAATAGATCCTACATTAATGGCCTGAAGATGTTTCTCCATTTTTCTCCCACCTAACCTTTTCAAAATTAAAGTATTAGATCTCCATGGCGTAGATGAGGCCGATATCTTTCCAACGATGTCAGATTTGTTAGGTCTTGAGCCCTAAGTCGAAAGATATGGCCATTTGAAATTTGGGTCGGGTCTGTACAAAATAGTGGGAAAATAGTTTGAAAACGGGTCCCCTTTTTAAACTGGACACGTGGAGGGCTGGCGCATGTTCGAGGATGGCCTCTGCATTTTGCTTTTAGAGTGGCACCGTGTTAATACTTGACACCCTCTGCTAGTCTGTATCAGTGTTTGACTATTCAACCAGACCCTGTCCTCTTTTTAAACTGGACCCATGGAGGATCTGTGCTCACTTAGAAACCACTTAGGATTTTTCCTGTGAAGAAGCATAAGATCGACACGTGGAAACCTTCACAGACTCTTGGAATTTTCAATGTCCCCTCTTACCTTTTCAGACCCTGGGCTACGTGGTGAGCTGGCGCTTGTTTGAGTCTCTGCTTTTGCATTTACCTTTGGAGACGCATGCAAAGCCGACACATGTGGCCTCTTCCGCGACCACTTTTTATACTTAGCCTTTTTTGAGGCCTGCCCTATCTTCCTTTGAATTTTAGCTTTGACTCTGCGTTCATTTCGGGCCTGGGACATGTAAGGACCCGATGCTTGTTTGAGCCTCCCTTTTTGGGTTCATTTTTGGAGAAACGTGCCACTTGGACACTTGGCAGTGTCCGCTAAGTCGAAGAATTTTCAATGGCCGGTGTAAATTTTGAGGCTCTAGATGCGTGGAAGCTTGGTGCTCGTTTGGGTCTGCCCCTTTGGATTTAATCTTTGGAGGTGCACCATTTGGACACTTGGCAAGCGTCCGCCGTCTCCTCCATACTTAGTCAATTTTTGGACTCATTATGAACTGTTTAAGAGCCTGAAGACTTCAAACCTTCGCCATTTCTTCTATTTTGATCTTCTGGCTTCTTTGACACTGTCTCCTTCTTCTCCAACTCTGCCACTTCATTTCTAAGCCTGCCTGTAATCTGTTTTATGAATTTAAGGCACATATTCGCTCGATAGAGTTGTTTCTTCTCTTTCTTCTTGCATCAGGTCGTTCAATCTTTCGCAGGCTCCGCCACTCCATCGTAGAGTCCTTCTGTGACCTGTTTGCAAGATTCAAACATGTTTTCTCTGGTTCTTTCTGTGCGGGGTCGTGGCTGATCCAATACTTTGCTCGGGGGGCGAAATATGGATAACAAAAGGTTGTCCATGTCTCTTCTCCTCCATGACCCTTTCCCATTCTCCAATGCACGGGGAGGACATGAGAAAGGCTATAAATACATGTTTGTAGAAGAGAATAAGATCATCGAAGCATGAAAGCAAGTGAGAAAAAAATTCTTAGTGCTGGAATTGTGTTTTGTAGAAGAAAGGAGTGTTGAGACCAGAGCAAGAAAGTAATTGGGAGGAAGTGTGAGATATTATCTACTTCTCTTTCATACTTATTGTAAATTTTTGTACTTATTGTTTTGAATTGGCCAATAAAAAGTGGGAAGAAAGAGTAATTTCCCTTCCTGGCTAGTTTTTCCTTCGTTTGGAGGTTTCCAGGATAAAACTTGTTGGTGTTTATGAGTTTATATTCTTTCCTTTCCTGCAATTGTGGATTCTAAGCATAAGCAAAATTCATTCACTAGCTATCTCTATCATTTTCTGATAGAAAGTAGAATAACAACGTTTAATGTAACTAACCGTTACACCAAAATCTCGAGGCGTTAGTGAAATCCGCACACGAGGATCATAACATCCCACCACATTTCTGTAGAGCCCGACTCAGGCTGGGTTTGCGCCTGCACTCCCATACGTACGAGCCCCGCTTCATCGACGTTGAGGCGCCCCACGGTCCCCGGCTACACGACGTAACCAACCTCGTGGGATTCGAACATGGGTTGTTGCTCTGATACCAAATGTAACGAACCGTTACACCAAAACCTCGAGGCGTTAGTGAAATCCGCACATAAGGATCATAACATTTAATTTGTGATTTTGTGGATAATTCCAAAGTTGAAGAGTTTATAGATCATTTTGGTATCAGAGCTAACAAATATCTAGGACTTTGGTATTCATTCTTGGATTTGCATAACAGTGACGAGGTCTAAAGGTGAAGAGGCTTTACCTTGTGATCCAGAAATTTCTACAAAGAAGTGGAAACAGAGAATTCGGGGACAAATGGAGGAAGAGAACTTGGGTCTGACTAGAATCGAGATGTTGGAGACCACGGACGGATAGGATGTTTAGAAGGTCAAGAAGAACTTGTAGAATTTGCAGAAGAAAGCTCTCTGTCAAGCAAGACTCCATGGACTTAGTGGTTCGAGGCTTGGTTATTTTGGCTGGAAGATCCACCATGAGAATATTATTGGGAATATCATGATTAAGAGACTTCAAATGCAAGGAGTAAAATCTGATCATACTCCTTTTAAAGTTGAGACGAAAGTTGAGATTAAAAGATTTGAAGGGGAAGAGTTTCTTGATAAATGTTTAAAACAATTAGAAGTCTAAAGCGTCCAAATGTCACTGAGAAAAGGATCACCTTTGCACATCTCAAAATGGAGACACACTCTGGTTTGGTGGGTACTTGTGAAAAGAAAGAAGCGTCCTATTGTGATCTTGGCAATAATTTAAGAATTACTTAGAGCTAACTTCTATCCCATTGGCCACAATATTGACAAATGATTAAATGGAAGTATTTTAGACAAGGTAGTGGTTAAAGTGTGTAGTATACTACAGATTTTTGGAGGTAGGCCATGTTGCTAAACATGGACTTGGAGGATGAGGATATTTTGACTAAGTACTTGGGAGGACTTCACACTCACCTTTGAAGAAAATTCATCTCCACAAAGCCCAAAGATCTCAACGAGGTGTGTGTGCAGGCATACTACATAGATGATGAAAAGAAGCAAGGAGAAGTAGAGCCAAGGGCAAAGTAGTCAAAAAATCAGTAGAAAAAAGAGTATGGGCAAATAAGTAACAAGGGTAAGTGGAAAGGGAAAGGTAAACAAGATGCCACTACTTTAAATACTTGTAAAGATCCCAAGAATTTTTGCAAGAACTGTGATATCAATGGTCATACTGATGCTACATGTTGGAAGTTGCATCCAAAGTTACATCCAAATAACCGAACCAAGGACTCAAAGAAGTCCATGACAACTGTAAAAATAGAAGGGGAGGTGGAAATTGAAGATGAATCTGATGTAGATGAAAGGCTTGGATGCACGGCCACCAACATGGACAGCCAGGAAGAGGAGATGAGTAGACTATTCCAGATCAAAATCCAGATCAAGAGAACTAAGGTAAATGCTTTGGTTGATACTGGTTCTCAGTCTAACTTGATTTCTGAAGCAGTTGTAAAGAAGCTTGGTCTTGAGACTTACGAGCATCCACACCCTTATCCTTTGGGTTGGGTGAAGAAGGGTGTTGAAATTCAGGTAACAAGAAGATGTAAGGTCAAGTTTGGGATAAATTCCCAGTATATTGATGTTTTGGAAGCTGACGTTATTCCACTTGATGCTTTTGATGTTGTATTCGGGAGTCCTTACTTGTATATTAGGGATGCTATATTTATGAGAAGGGAAAACCGGTACAGATGGGTCAAGGATGGGATCAGCTACAACATCCGGGCACACCAGCGTAAGACACGAGTTACTATGGTGAGTGCTAACCAAGCAAAATGACTTATTCAGGAAAATCATAATCAATTTTGTTTACTTTTGTTAAAGGATAAACAAGATGGGGTAGAAGTTTCAGAGATTTCTAACCAGGGAAAGCATGATTTGGATAGTATTATTCAGTCTTTTCAGGAAGTATTTCAGGCTCCTAGTGGGTTACCACCAAAATGGGAAGTAGAGCATGAGATTCAGCTATTGCCAGAGTCCCCTCTACCGAACATCGGGTTGTATAGGCAATCCTTGCTTGAGAGTACTGAAGTAAAGAAACAACTCCAGGAACTACTAGACCAAGGGGTGATACGTCCGAGCACCTCACCATGTGGTTCACCTATTGTGATGGTGCCAAAGAAGGATGGTTCTTGGAGAATGTGCATCGACTACTGCACTTTGAACAAGATCACCATAAAGAACAGATATCCACTTCCCCGCATAGATGATCTCTTGGACCAGCTTCAACATGCCAAATTCTTCACGAAGTTGGATCTCAAGTCAGGTTATCACCAAGTCAGAATGAAGGAGGAGGATATATGGAAGACTGCCTTCAAAACAAAACAGGGTTTGTATGAATGGTTAGTACTTCCTTTTGGGTTATGCAATGCACCCGCTACATTTATGAGATTGATGAATGATGTATTGCAGGATTTCATAGATTCATGTGTCATTGTATATCTAGACGATATCTTGATTTTTAGTGCCACATGGGAAGAACATCTAACTCATTTACAACAAGTCTTGCAAGTTCTCAGGGAGAAACAACTGCTTTGTAATATGAAGAAATGTGAATTTTCCAAACAGTCACTTGTCTATCTTGGGCACGTGGTTGGAGGAGGAGAGCTACGAGTGGATCCAAAGAAGGTGGAAGCCATCACTAATTGGCCAACACCAACAGGAGCCACAAAGACTAGGAGTTTTGTGGGAGCAGTACAGTACATGCGGAAGTTCATTCCGGGCTTCTCTGTGATTGCAGCACCTCTACACACAGTGGCCGCAAAGAGTAAGGGTTTTGACTGGGGTAAGGAACAAGACAAATCCTTTGAGTTATTGAAATACAAGATTAGTCATGCTCCAGTACTTGCTCTTCCTAATTTGCAGCAACCTTTTGAAGTAGAGACAAATGCCAGTGATTACGCTATGGGCGCAGTGTTGCTTCAAGGAGGTAAACCCGTATGTTATCATTATGAAACTTTCACTTCAGCAGTTAAAGGATATTCAGTATATGATAAGGAAATGTATGCACTAGTTCAGGCAATTAAAAAATGGAAGCATTATTTGTTGGGTAAAGAAACTATTGTGCACACTGACCACAAACCTCTCCAGTATTTGCAAGCACAGTCTAAATTGCAGCAGGAAAGGCACTACAAATGGATGGGGTTCCTTCAGCAGTTCCATCTGGTGATCAAATACAAGAAGGGTAGTACAAATTTGGTGGCAGACATGTTGTCTAGGCCACCCACACAGGAGAAGTTTTCCTGTTTGGCCACTATCTCTCAGATTGAGCCCTTCACGAAGGAAGCTTATAGAGAGGCATATGCCCAGGATAAAGACTTTGGGGTGACATTTCAGCAGTTGCAGTCCCAAGGGACTGAAAGGAAAGGGATTGAAGATTGTTATCTCAAGGACGGGCTGCTCTACCGATGGGGGAAGCTTTGCGTGCCTAAAGAAGAAAGACTTCTATTGATGAGGGAAGCACATACCTCGAAAGTAGCGGGACATTTCGGTGTTGGTAAGACCCTAGCCCACTTGCAAAGGTACGTGTATTGGCCCAATATGCAAGAAGAAGTATCAAAATTTATACGTGGATGTAAACTTTGTTGTACCAAGCAAGCCTAAGACTAGGAAGGAGGGTTTGTATATGCCTTTTCCAGTACCTACTCATCCGTGGGAGGACATTTCTATGGATTTTGTAGGAGGATTACCTATGTCTAAACATGGCCATGACTATCTCTATGTTGTTGTTGATAGATTCAGTAAGATGTGTATTCTTATGGCATGTAAAAAGACAATAAAAGCACATGAGGCAACAGATCTTTTCTTTGCTAATGTATGGGTGCATTTTGGTTTGCCAAAGTCTATTGTTTCTGACAGGGATTCCAGGTTCTTGGGGAAGTTTTGGACTACTTTGTGGGACAAGATGGATACCAGGTTACAGAGGAGCACAACTTTCCATCCACAGACAGATGGACAAACAGAGGTGGTGAACAAGACTTTGGTACAGTTGATCAGAGGGTATAACAACAAATACCCAAGGACTTGGGATGAGTCCTTAGCCTACATTCAACATTCCTATAACCGGGCAGTACACACATCCACTATGAAGTCACCGTTTGAAGCATGCTTGGGATATCTACCTACAAATCCGCTGGACATAGCAGTTGGGCAGTAGGATGAGGAGGAGACACAAGACACAGAGGTGACTAGAGCAAACAAATTCATTGAGAGGATCTAGAAAATCCATCTCAAAGTCAAAGAACAACTAGAGAAATCTCAAGCCAAGTACAAAGCTAGGCACGATCAGCATAGGAGGGAACATAAGCTTCATGTTGGAGATAGAGTTTGGCTTTACTTGAGCAAGGAGAGACTACAAGGTCAAGCATGGAAGCTCAAGCCACTACGATATGGGCCCTTCACCATATTGGAGCAGGTTGGAGAAAATGCCTTTCGACTTGATTTACCATCATTTATGAGGATGTACTCTGTAGTAAACTGTGAGAACTTGCACCTATATGAGCCATCCATGCTAGATGAAGATGAAGGACTACAGTTGCTACCTTCCATTGAGGATTGTGTCTTGGACTCACGAGGCGAATTGGAGGAGGATGTAGTGCTGCAGCAGAAGGTCAGAGAGACTAGGAGAGGTCCGCAGGAGTCTTGGCAGATTGGACTGAAAGGAAAGACACCAAGGCAGGCCCGGTGGTACTCGAAGGAGCAAGTGAGGGAATTATTTCCTCATCTACTCCCCCACTAAGCTTTTGTGGGACCAAAAGCCTCCTAAGCAGGGGAGGTGTGATCCATAGGGATCCAAAATGACTCTACTTCATCAAATCAGTCAGCACGAAGAAGGAAAAATAATACATGGAGGTTCTATCTTTTTAGTAACAGGACCGCCGCTCTGTGTAGAGCGGCGGTTACAGAACCGCCGCCCAACCAGGGCGGCGGTCCTGGGACCGCTGGTCTGCATTGGGCGGTGGTCCTGGCTCTTTTGGACAGAAAACAAAAATATGAAACGAACAACCCAGAATTTGGAAGGTTGTCCGTGTCTCTTCTCCTCCATGACCTTTCCCATTCTCCAGTGCACGGGAGGACATGAGAAAGGCTATAAATACATGTTTGTAGAAGAGAATAAGATCATCGAAGCATGAAAGCAAGTGAGCAAGAAGTTCTTAGTGTTGGAATTGTGTTTTGTAGAAGAAAGGAGTGTTGAGACAGAGCAAGCAAGTAATTGGGAGGAAGTGTGAGATATTATCTACTTCTCTTTCATACTTATTGTAAATTTTGTACTTATTATTTTGAATTGGCCAATAAAAGTGGGAAGAAAGAGCAATTGCCCTTCCCGACTGGTTTTTCCTCCTCTGGAGGTTTCCAGGATAAAAATTTGTTGGTGTTTATGAGCTTAAATTCTTTCCTTTCCTGCAATTGTGGATTCTAAGCATAAGCATAATTCATTCACTAGCTATCTCTGTCATTTTCTAATAGAAAGTAGAACAACAACGTTTAATTTGTGATTCTGTGGATAATTCCAAAGTTGAAGAGTTTACCTGCTGCTTTAGGGAGATTTAAGAGAGCTTTGAGTGCTTTAGGAATGTAATTTGCAATGTGTGCTCTTGAAAATGCCAAGTGAGTTCTTAAGTGTATTAGACTTTCTTATATATGCTTTCGTATGTTAGACGTTGCATTAAGGTCAACCTAGGGGATAAAAAACAACCCATAAATGATCTTCAAAGTGAGAAAAGAGCTGTTGAAGAGTAGGAGACGGGACCATATAGGTCGGCGCATACTGTAGTACAACCTGGTTACACATTGTACGGTTTCAGATAGGCAACTAGTGATGTTCAACCAAGAATCTAGGTGAGATGCTCATGAGTGATGGATAAATGCAACTGAGTGAATGAATGATAAAGCAGTGTGTAGAGTTGAGCGAGTCATGCATGAGAAAGAGACATGTCAATTAGGCTTAGAATGCGAACATAAGTCACAGTATAGGAACAAAGCCAAACTTGTCATTGCCGAAGAATGGTTGCCAAATTTATGTGTCTACACTATCCCCTTCATGGGAGTTCTCAGTTTTCATTCTTAGCCTTGTGGGACATTTTACAAAAACACCAATGTATTCTACCTTTTCTTTCTTATTGAATAGATTTTGCACTATTCTGCAAATACTTCTGCATTCAAAAGTGTTTTTTTAGTTCTGTAATAGTTTTCCATTGCAAGTTCAATAACCTGTAGTTTGCTAGCCACGTTAAAGGGTTGTCCCCTGTACTGACATCCTAGGCCACGTGGTGCGGTTCATTGAGGGCATCCTTGATGAGTTGTTGGATGTTTGGGGAGTCATTAAAAGTTTTCTTTCGGGAGTCGTCAAAAGTTTTCTTCTGGGAGTCGTCCATTTTACTTTGCAGCAGCATTCACCCATGTTGTTTGATACAAAGCCAGATTGGAATGCTCTTTTTTACTGTCGTTCATACGTGTCTATAGGCATATAAAAATAGAATTTATCAACAAAATGGTGGTGTGAAATATGCTTTGATGCCAATGATTTGCACCACGGGGCCTAGGATGGTGGCATAGAGGACAATCCAATAACCTTGTTAGTAAATTATTGAGTTATAAATGAACCTGCAACAAAGAACAACACGAGAAACTATCAAATATTCATGAAGACAATAAGATGGCAGAATAATGCTCAGCTAATCAACATTGAACAAGTATAGTATATATGAGCACAAAAGCCTAGACAGCTTAGAATGAGAAGGCCTATGATTAAAAAATAGGGGAATTCTTCCTAGCTTATTTGCCTAACTCGAATAAAATCTACATGTCAACCTTGTTGGCCAAATGGATGGATTGCTATCTACACAATTACAAGAAAGGCAATTACAAACAATAACTGTTCTAGAACGTATTATATTCTGTAATAGCTGATGGTTCGCCTTCCTCCGATCTGTCAGTCTGGAAAGTGAGCGCCACACAGATTGGTATGCTAATGTGGCACTGACCATGGGAGTGCCGTCTGGTTTGGCACCAATTAGCACAAGGCTATATATTATGCTTGACTTGTGCGGAAGTCCTCTGTTCTGTGTGACACCTCAGGGAGCACCGGCTAAGGAGCTGAACGGAGGGGGTCCAATCTGTTGAGATGATGGTGCTGGAGTTTGGCACCATTTGGTTTGGTGTTGGCGTTATGTTGTCTAGCGTCAGTTTTCATGGGTATGCTTCTGCTACCAAAGTGAGAGTGTGAATCATCACGAATTGCTTGGATCATTGAAGAGGGGATAGCAGAAATTAGTTTCTATTTATTCTTTTCTGTTGAGATTTGTCAAATATCTATTCTGATTTTCATTTTTATCTTATCCAATTCCACAGCATCCAGATTGATTGATTCTTGGATACACATGCTGCATGTTTTTCAAGATTAAGAAACTCTCGAAACCAAAGTGTCAAGAACCGAAACGGAAAAATTTATATATTTCTGTGTATTCTTTTTTAGTTTTGTTCTGATTGCTATCTTGCACAAGCTCCCAACTACGAGATTTACTAGATTCTTGGATATATGTGTTTCTCCTTTTTCCCTAATTAACAAACTGATGGAATTGAAAGAAACTAGAGATTTGAATTGTCAAGAACCAGAGAGGTAAATGTTAGACAACATCTATACATTCTTTCTGTTGACTCATTTCAAAATCTTACTCTAATTCTCATCTTTATTTAATGCAAGTCCACAGCTACAAGATCAACCAAAATCTTGACCTTTCAATATTTTATCGATGATAAAGCAATAAACGACAACTTTCTCAAATTGTTCCGAGCTTGTCCTTTTTCCGTTTGTGCCACATGGATTCTAATAGCACTCCTTACATAAAAAAGAAGGAACAAATATGCAATGTCATGTCAAGTGCTTTTGTTTAGAAAATTATTTCTATTAGGTATGTTGAAGGAGGAACAATCTATTTGGACCGATTGCCTTTACAAATCAGGCTTCCCACTGCAGTCAAGATCAGACTTGTGAAGAACCTTTGTTTTCTCAATATGCTCGTAATAGACAATGACAATGCCAAGTACTTCACCAATGTTATAAATATGATGTTTCCCTGACAATCACAGAGTGTTCTCAATAATGAAAAGATTAGTTCTGGGATTTCCTTTCTGTAACCTTTTCTTTCTATCCAATCATTAGGATTGTGTGTTTGGTTCTTTCAAGCTTCTTTCTTTGAGGAAACATGCTGACTACTGCTATGCATAGAGGGATGATCTTGATTCTTAGACAAAGGGTGTGGTTTAAATTGAGGGGAAAGTTGGTATCATATTCGTCACTTGTTGAGGCTGTTCTTTGACCTACTATAGAAGCCTATTTCTTTTGTCAAGACTGCATATACGCACAGAAACTACTGCGAATAATATTTTCATCACTGTTAAGAATGTATATGAATGTGAGATGTCGGTACTTTCTTCACAAACTCAACTTGCTTTCTTGACACAGGTGTACCGTTTGTTTAAGGAACACAAACATGAGTTTTGCAATTCAGTGAATTTCTACCAATCTTCTATCTGGATATAGCTTCTCAGGATGGACCTCTAATATTTGGATCAGAATCTGGATAAGTTTATATTGAAATTATCATCACATTATTCGAGTCAGTAGTTTCTAATTTCGCTGTTATATCTATTTTTCTATTGCCCTGCTGTCAGCCATAACTCCAATATTGGATCCCTAAAATGTTCTTTGGCATAGGGGTCAGGAAGCTATTGTCTACCATGGAAGATGGAATATAGCTTGTATTTGCACATTATGAATCACCCAGTATTATAGAATCACTGATATATTTATTTAAAAATCTCTCGCATAGATACCAGGATTTTTTTCTCATAATGGTAGCTTTCAAATGTATGAACCCCAACAGTACAGAATCATTAAAATGTATCTGATGTAAGGGAATGAAAACGCTAACCTGTTGTAACAATTGGTGTTTTTCATAGTGTGATATAAGCAACTTGAGTTTTTTGATGGTTCAGTTTAAGCAACTTGAGTTATTGGATTTTGATGGAATTATGTTTGCCTTGATGGATTATTTTTACCATCTATTATTGTGTTTTATGGGTTCTCTCTTCAGGTTACTCGATTGATTCTTTTCTGTTTAGTTTAAGGATATTTTTGAAAAACTTTGCTTCTCAGTTTATAATTTGTCCCCAAACCATGACGTTTGGTGATGCCCAGGAAAATAGCAGTGTTTTGTGGGGTTTTGGGGTATTCTGCATCAAATATGTCAGATTTTATCATTTTAGTCTCTTTTCGGTTTGCCTCATGGTATGGAATAATTTGAAGTAGGCCATATACTCTGATCTTGCTTCTTGTTTCTTTTCAAGAGATAGCAATTCCATAATGGTATCAATGTAGGCTTGTATACAGGTTAAACACCAAATCTAAAATTTTAAATTTTGCTGATATTGTTAAGGTTCTGGAAGTGTATCATGCGAGATTGCTGTTGACCTGGAAGAATTTGCTTATCGACAGGTAGCAGTGGCTCTGTCCCATGCCACAGTTCTAGAAGAATCTGTGAGAGCACACAGACTTCTCATGGAGCAAAATGTTGAACTGACTATAGCTCGTCAAAAGGCTGAAACAGAAATTCATGCCTGCAATGACTCTCTAGTTGTGATGAATCATGAGATGCAAATGCCAATGCATGCCATTATTGCATTATCTTCTCTTCTTCAGGAGACAGAATTGACTCTTGAGCACAGATGCATGGTAAGGACAATCCTGAGGAGTAGTGATACTCTGAACACACTCATCAATGATGTTTTAGAGCTTTCTAGGCTTGAGGATGGGAGCCTTCAGCTTGAAATGCAAACATTCAGTCTTCCTGAACTTTTTGGAGAGGTAATGTATTGATGCTTTTTTCTTCCATCAGAAAAGATTAAGTAGTGTTGTCTGTTTCGAACTTTATACTTCTTAATGCCATCTATTCTCTTTCCTTGTGAAATGAGGTCAAATAAAAATGTTCAAGGATGTGCATGATTGCTGAAGAGTAATTAACTGCATAGTTGTTATATTCTGAGGCATGGTTGCTTCATTTTTGGCACAGATCCTCAAGCTTTTCAAACCTATTGCATCTGTGAAGAAGTTGTCCTTTTCAATTAATTTGTCCTCAGATCTACCAGGATATGCTGTTGGTGATAGTAAACGACTTATGCAGATCACTTTGAATTTGGTGGCGAATGCTATGAAGTTTACCAGCAAAGGGAGTATTCATGTCATGGTCTGTTTAGAAAGGCCAGAATACTTGGTTGATCTAATTACTCATGAATTTAACCCAGTGTATGACGATCGTCATTTCTATACGAGAGTGCAGGTCTGTATATAAACCTTCTGCTTCTTTTCAAGAAACGAAATTGAATGGACTGGAGGAAAAAGGAATTATTTTCCTTAATGTCTTAGGTGTTTTTGAGACATTATGTTGGTGGGATACCCAGGTGCGCGACTCCGGGAAGGGCATTAATCCTCAGAATATCCCTAAGCTGTTTTCCAAATTTGTGCATACTGATTCGGCAACAACGAGAAGCCATGAATTGACCGGTCTTGGCCTTGCTATTTCTAGAAGGTATGCTTTTGCGATTTGTCAAGAAGTAGGAACATGTTATTTCTTCAAGCTCAAGAGCTTACTGTTTGACAAAAATGTCTTTGTAGTAAATCTTTTTTTTGTAAGTATTTTAGTGGTCCATGTATCAGGTTTGTAAAGCTTATGGGGGGTCATGTTTGGATCGAGAGCGAGGGATTAGGCAAGGGTTCAACTGTTATATTCATAGTTAAGCTGGGCTTCCCAGATCAGGGAAATTACTTGGAGCATTCAGTTGCACCTCCCATCCAATTCAGCCAAGGGCACATGGATTTCATTGGCTGAAGGTCCTTGTTGTGGAGGGTAATCAGTAGGGAATCACCATTGTTATCTTCTGGTACTTTGTAATAAACTCTCTTTTACTTTTGCATGATTTTTTACAAATGGTCTAATGGTAACCTTTGTGCATTTTGTTCCTTTTACATGCTTCTTCCATTTTTAATGTGGCATGTAATGCATGGAGCAAGTGGGATTATGTTGTACATTTACGCTTTCAAATTGTTGTTGTCCAATAATTTTTGTTCCACTATCATTATTTTCTGGGAGTTTTCTTAAAAACAACTCTTTCTTTCATGAGTGGGTCCTTTTAATATAACTTGTTATGCTCACATTCAGAGGCTTTAGCTTTATAAGCCACTTAACATAGTGACCTTAATGTTACTTCCTAGCTCATTTTACGTGGATGGACAAATCAACTCATAATATATTATGACATTATGTTTATTACTGCAATTTCACATCAGCAACTGCTCGTCTATTCAGGGTTACCATACCAGGAATGGCATGCAATCTAAGTCTTGATCATTTCTGCATTTTGAATTCAAGCTTCTCTTCTTGTTGTCCATCTTGAATAAGTATAAACCTTAGTTTATCCACATTTCAATGCTGGAATCCACTTGCATAGTTTTTTTTGCTCATTATTTGAGCAATCTGTGGCATTTGCAAAAGGAGGTCTAGTCTTTGAGCCTATAAAATCTCTGATTAGTTTTCAATGTAGCATTTATGTGGCGTAGTCAAATTATCTTTAGTCGTTTAATCATATTGGGTAAAGCCTAATTCATTCTTGTTTGCAGTCATTTATTTAATTATTTCTGAAGTTGGAGGTGGCGCAATGATGCTATTCTATTTCCCTGCAACGCATAGTAGTGACTAGTATGAAAGATCTTCAGACTTCAGAATTGGATCTTAAAAATACATCTGAAAATCTTGCATTATGTCACATCAAAAATATTATTTTTACAGTTCTCCTTTTGAATTTTCATTCTTAAATGTTTCTTGTTCAAGTGCTTTATGTAAGGGAAAAACCATGCATTCAACATCATGATTTTAGCATAAGAGGTTTTGCAAGTTTGTTTCGGTTGCAAAACTTGACTGTCAAGTCTCTGTCTGGATGATAAGATCAAATCATTGGCATATGTTACTCCTCATCTGAAAATATTACATTCTTAACTGACTATTGCTCTATGCAAGATCTGTATTAACAGCTGATGTGCATATATCTCAAGGATGGAGATCTTTTGTTTGGTTTTGCAGGGAAAATAGGATGGTTACCACGAGGATCATAACTAACTTATGCAGTGATGTTGCAAGAGTGACTCTTCAAAATATTTTTACAAGAGTAATATCAACCACCAACATACGTCTGTTGGTCCAAAGAAAAATTGCTTAAGAGGTATGGATACAGAACAAAAGTCCGCATATGAAAAAATGCAACATAGAAACAAACAAAATTTCAAATTGGGAGATGTACTTGTCAGAGGGATGATAACATTTGTCAAGTTCAAGTTACAAAACATCAAGAGAATAAAATATGAAATTAATGAACCTGCACCTAATGCATTCTACAGCATATAGTGAGTTCATTCTCATCATGTTTGAGTTTTTAGTGCACACTATTGATCTTCAGAATTTTAATGATGAATTTTGCCTTGATTCATAAATTTGTGAAGACTTAAATTCTACAAATCCATGGATGATGCCGTGTTGTTAAGTGATTAAATACTAAAAAAAGCAAGGGCCAATTTTAGATGTAAATACTGGTAGCTGTTATACACATCCAAGTGTATCAGTCTGAATGTGTGAATGCCGATACATGTACTTCACATCCATTAGAATCTGATTCACCCTCTAGTTCAAGTGCTATTCTTACAGTGCTGCTTGATTACCGCAAGACTCCATATGTCCCATGTAAGTTCACCATAACAAACATGAAAGGGAATGAGTACTGCGGGCACACACAAAAAATTATACTCACAAATTCACAATACAATGTTTACACTGGAAACCCCAGTGAGGAAGATTAGCATGGAATATGATGTGTCATGGACTTGATATTGAGCTCCATCTAGCCGCATAGCAGATACAGAGAAATGCAAGTGCAACTCCACCATGAAATTAGCTCCTACCTCCCTCAACTATGTCATGTAGCTCTCCAAATGGCAGAATTACTTAGAACACTCACTTTGGAATGCCCTCTCTGTTCCCCAAGTGCTTTGCACAATCTGAATACCTCAATATGAAGAAAGAATCTGATGGAAGGTGGAAAGACAAAGGATGATCTCTCTTCTTCCAGGAGTTGGTCTGGATGGCTGTGTGGTGTAACCGTCCAAACTTGGAACAAACAAGCTTGACTCTTCACATCCTAGTTGGGTTGGTTGTCAACTTGGATTGTTACCCATCATAAGGTTTTTGTAACTTGCTGTTGAATCATTATTATTTGCATCTTGTTGTTGAATCCCTGTATAGTTTTTTTTTTTACTATCTTGCTATGGAATCTTGATATTTCTCAGTATAATACAATTGATAATATCAATTACATGTATGATCACCTTGCCTTCAAAGGACTTACGGTTATTACATGATTGAGGACTGATACATCAAAATTATTCTGGATCAGGTCTCTTTAGGAGAGATTTTCGGTCCCACAAAAACTCCAAAAAATACAAGATAAAATATTATATGATGAAGTTTTTTGTTCTCTTTTTTTCCTTGAAGAGGTTTTGCATCCCTCCCAATCAAATAGAGCTAATTTGGCTTTTGGTGCTGCTGAAAGAAACAGTTTGCTAAAGGTCTGAAGTTTTAAAACAGAAATGTTGTACATACCTTGCTCTACCTCATTTGTCTGGGTGTCATCGCTATCTCATGATGTTTGCATCTTTGCTGTTCTTACACCAAAAGGATGCTCTGGAAGTTTTGTGACGATGCTGCAGATTTGCACCATCCTCCCTCACAATGGAAAGTGTGGTGGAAAGGTCCTCCATTGTTGCTTCTTCCCTTCTCCCTGGAAAGTAAGCCAAGAGCATTGTCACAGCTTCAATGTCATGCTGAAACATATACAGCTGAAACCAACACATGATCATGCTTCGTATGAAAATGAGCCTCTATATGAGCTACAACCCATGGTGCCAATCAACATTTGACAATACTTTATAACTCCAACAACATGCTATGAAGGCTGTGATGTAAGTCAAATCTCAATCTCCTACAACAACACATTTCATGGAGACATATGTTGGAATCTATTGCACATACAATAAGCTGCCATGACTTATTCTCGCAACTACAACACTTGCTATAGCAGTGTTTGTGATTCAATTACATTGTTTATGCCCAATACCATGCTACAATGCTTGCCATTCCAAATCCGATTTAAAAAAAAATGCTACACCACATGCATACTACAACAATGGGTTAATGCATGTTTTGACATAGGCTCCAATAGACGATGGGATATATGAATATCCTACCATTTAAGATTTGTTGGATTCACTCAAAGACACAATTTGCAAGTTATGGTTCTCAGAAGAAATATGTGGTAGAATATAATTTGGAAGGATGCGAACTTAAAACCTTTCGAGGGCTCTCCTGGGGGTAGATCCTTAAAGTTACAATCACACATGGATATTCACAATGGTACTAATCTAAATGAATTTTGAGTTTTTGTGAATAAACTAAAATCAAGAGGGTAACGTAGAAAAAAAGTCACACAAACATGTGCTATTATTATTTTGCTAAAACAAACACAAATAATATCTACTGCTTAACAAACACAACTTGTGGAACCCAATATTCACTCAACTTCATATAAACTCTAGTGTAATTAGTTTAAGAGTATAATTAGTTTAAGAGTTAGTGAGAAAGCCCTGTACAGATATAGTGGCAAAAGATTTAATTGAACCACAATTATTGTGATAATGACCATCTTTCCACAAAGAATAACTACAATAGCCGAGTTCAATTCAGTTGGCTAATTAAAATAATAATGATGTCATCAAGTTTTAATAGCTACAGAGATCAACCAAGAATTGATGGATAGATGAGCACATTCAATCAATCTTTTAGAGCAACAAGCGCTTGTTAATTACCAAATTTGTAGACTAGCAAAGGCTTAATCTACTTCCCATTCAAGAACGTAGAGATCTAATCACCATGATTATTTAAACAAAACAAAGCGAAGGACACACATTTAACTTTGAAAAAATAATTACTCATAGATAAAGTCACAGAGATTCCTCCAAGCTCTTCAAATCTCCATTAAAAATAATATTTGATAAAGTATTTATAATAAAAACTAATGGCATGCACTTACATCACCTAGGGTTTTACATGAAATGAAAGACCACAACTAAAATAACTAACAATAAAGAGTTCTCTTCTAATGAAATTCCTCAAAACAAAGCTTTCACCAAAAATATGAGAGCAAAATGTGGCCACAATTTCTTGATAACTTGCATATATTGTGAGTCTCCACTCTAGCTCACGCTCTTAGAACATCTTGTATTGAGACTTGCATGTTCACATTCTTGTACATCTACCCTAGCTTTCCCTTGGCTTTGCATATGTTGTGGTTATATTCGATCCGAGATACATTGAGAACTGACCTCCTTAATTGGTGCTCTATTTTCGAAGTGAGTTTTGAATTATCCAACAAGAAACCTTTGAGAAACTCATTTTTTGCATGGGATGTCTCAACTTTTCTCATGATGTCAACCACACTCACATGTTTGTTGGTTGCCCCGTTTTTCAACAGTGCCCACTTGCTTGGCAAACGAGGCCTTGAAGTTACCTAACACTCTCAAATTCTTGTTGTGTGTATACACTATCATCCTCATACAATTGTCGTAGTCCTACACTAACAAATAAAGAAACAATAGTCACAAAGGACATATCCACATGCAATTGAGGTCGTTAGCATACTAGAAGGCTCATTAAAAGCCAATCTCTCCTTTGCCAAGATGTTGTCACATGTGACTACATGATTTGTAAACTCTACTTGGAACTCACAAAATCACAACAAATCATGTCCTATTTTAGCTATGCTCGAAATGACAATCAATTGCTCTTAGTGAATGAGATTCCTAAAGCTTGAATTGCTTGCAAAGCAATGTTTATAAACTGAATTAAACACAGAGAATAGTAGGAAATTGAATTCAGACTATGACACAAGATATGATTCCCAGAAAACCCCCAAGATGAGGGAAAAACCAACAGGAAAGGGAAATTACTCTCTTTGTCAGATTCTCATTGGCCAAATAATAAATATCAAATTCAATGAAAATTTAGAACAGCTTACAACAATGTTCTTCCACTCCTAAATACTTCTTCCTCTTGTTCTGTTCTACATTGCTTCTACAAACAACTACACAATCGGATGCTCTCTTACTCATTGATGATGTTTCTAGCTCTTCTTTCCTACTTACAACATCCTTTAGATGTCCTCCTATGCACTAGAGAATCCAAAGACTCGAGCAAGGGAAGAGACAAGGTTCTTTTGGCATCTCCTTGGATGCTTTGCCTACCCCATGGCAGAACCGTCGGTGCATGGGTGGTTGTGCAAACTACCGCCTTGTGCAAGGGAAATCTTGTAGCTTTTTTTTCACTTCCTCATGTGCTTTGTTTTCGTTCACTTTTTCTTTCTTTTGGTGTGTTCACTTGATGAAGTAGTGTTTTTTAAGATCCCTATAGATCATTACATCATCTAAGCTCATAAAAACAACATTAGTAAGCAAATTTCTTCTAACCAAATTTGACACCGTGGCCAACTTCTTCAACATCTATGATCTCCTATCAAGTAACTAAACACCTTTTTATGTGCTTCATCACTATTCACCTTGGCCTCATGTATTTGAGTAAAACACTTGAATAGAAACCTGAGAGCTATTTAAACAATTGTGGCCATGGTTTAAGACACCACAATTTTAGAGTGTGCTTGAGATAACTACCTCTTCATCATTTCCATCATGTCTTTAGACATTTTACATCGGCATATGTCATAATAGAAGTAGGGTCAACCAATAATTCTATGTCACGAAGGCCATCGAGTCTTTGCTGGTTATTTTCCTCCTTGTGGTGATGGACAAAATGTCCTCCTTTTGAACAATAGTGACTTGATCACCTCTTAAAATTCAATTAGTGGTCACCTTCTTTAGCTTACCACTCACGTTATCAAACCTCTTGTTCACCTTGGTTTGCTTATGAATAACAATGTTGGGCTTATGAATTTTGGCCAATTTTAGACTCCCTATCCATTGTTTGTAAGTCCTCTCTTGTTTGGCAACCACATGGAATGGTCCTCCTTGGGCTCTGCTTAGCAATGTTTGAGAGGATGACTTAATAGGCACAATGGTGGTGGAAATAATTGTGATAAGGGTAGTTATGGAAATGGTTATGATAATGGTAGTTGTGGAAACATCAGTTGATGCAACAATGAGATTGGGATTACAATATGTTGTGAGAATGTGATTAAGCAAAATGTGAATTTATATGCCTGATCTAATTGCTATTGTAGTAGCAAATAAATGTAACAATTAAGTACATAAATTAACTCAAGAAAACTAAGCAATAAAATGTGAAACCCTGGTTGTAAAGAGAGTAAGAAGAGCCTTAGCTGATTTGCAGTGAAATCTGAACAGTGTCGAAGTGCTAACCCAATGAATAGGGAGGTAGAAGCGTCACACAGAGACCCAGGAAAATGTAGATTCAGAGGAACAAACTGGACAGGGGTGCCTAGAAAGGGGTAGGGGTGCCTGCGGGCGCCACAAACCAGAAACATGTGCCTATGACTGTCGAAAAGCTCATAAAACCATCTTTGACTGGTCACAAGGTGTTCATTGTCCTTCACCTTTAGTCACTATGAGGTCGCATAATGTTCGTTGAGGTCGCTAGAAACCTGCAATGAAATAATGACCTACAAAACCATCAAACCCTAAAAAGTAAAGATGCAAAATGATGGGTCGAACTATCCTCAACTATCACAATGGTGATCTTACGACTGAGCGTTGCACTACATCTCAGACCTAATGCAGTTCTGTGTGTGTGTGTGGAATCGTGCCCTAGGTGGCTCTTGTGCATGTCACACTTGATAGCGAGAAAAGTACCTATATGTAAATAAATATAATAGATGTGTGCATGGAATATAATAGACTCCCCTCCTATGAAGTGTATGTAGAATAATACAATCCCTTGCCCTTGAATGGATGCTAGAACAAATGCTTTGATGCTCTTGAATAGCCTTTGGATGCAACCTTAGGTGGAGATAGTTAATGCTTAGTGTTTGGTCCCTTATTATGATCACATAACATTATATTTATATGATTCCTTTTTTTGAATTTCGTAATTAACCCCAAAAAGGCCAACTACCAAAAAGATAAGATGTTCAAATGGCTAGAAAGGAACCGAAAGATGCGAGTAAAGTACAAAGAGGTCAGGGGCGCCTAGCGCTGGAGTCTTGGTGGGGCGCTAGTGTTCAGACTCAGAGAAACTGAAGGGTCGGAGGTCAGACTAAGCAATAAGGTGTGCAAAATCAAAAGTGGCAGTAAAAAGAAAGCAAAGATGGCCAAAGACATGGGTTAGTTAGTACTTTTCTTACTTAGGAATCATATGAATAGTAGTATGCAATCAAGACTAGATAATTACCCAAAGTACGTGATTTTGTGTCTACATTTGCCCCCACTTTATGTTTTTTAGCGAAAGCTTGATAACATAAAGTAGATAGAGATGTGTATCTGATAACCATGTAGATCGATGGCAAGAAGCATGCCAAGAGACAAGGAAAAGTGTGGAGTGATAAAAGGTGGAGTGTGGAGACTAAAGATGAGAAAGTGCAAAAAGTGATGAGATAAGGACCCTAGGGTGGAAACGCATGTTATAGAGGTCTCCATTGTACTTGTTGATATCGATGTTGATGTGATTGATGTTGTTGTTGAATGATGTTGACTGCTACTTTCTATACAGATAGACCTACAAAAGAGAATAACGAACAAGTAGTTAACTACGCATGTATTTGGGTAAAAATTATGTAAGGAAGTATGTGAAATGAAAAATGTGAAAAGGGAACATGTGCACCTGATCCATGATGAAGAAAAGAGTGTAGAAAGGACCCTGTAGATGTTGTTGACGACCGAGTTTTTTGGGCAATCTCATGTCAGTTGTATCGGCTACAAGTTTTTTTGGACGATCTCACGCCAATGATTGGGAAGAAGTGTAGGGAGAAAAGTATGGTGTCATCCTCCAACCTTTAACTACTTCTCGTGAATGTAGAACACCATTGTAGATGGTGTGTAAAAATATGATCCGGTCCAGCCATTTCCAATCCAATGTTGTGGATGGGAAAAGAATTTTATGTGTGTTGCGAGCTAAAGGACTCTTTGCCCCGTCAAAAGCTCCTGTGTGAAGTGTTGTAGAATGTGTTGCACTAAAGAATGTTGTGTAACTGCCCCCTAGTTATAAGCATCTAGGAAGGGCTCTAGTGGTTGTACCATGTTAAGGACCCAAGTCTAATTCTGAGCCATGAAATTGAAGACTATATTGTACCGGTATTGTGTTGTGATGTGTAATGATTGTAAGACGCTATATGGGGTGACTAACTCACCCAAATGATGCCCTCCCTTGTTTTGGGTGCATGTGACATCGCTAAAGGAGAATGCGGCCCAAAGGAGGACCGACCATTGTGTTGAAATTGTGCCCTACATGGGGGGAAGTGTGCTTGGTAGAAAACAATGCACACAAAAAAAAAAGTGGTTAGGAGACAAGTGTTTTTTATTGATAAAGTAGGTTGATGGGGCCCGTTCCCATTACAAGATGGGCTAATATACCACTAAAACATTACCTAACACAGTTGGGCCTTCAAACCCCAGATGATTAGAGTTCAAGCCTACGAAACTTTGCTTAACTAAGCATTCAGTTAAAGGCTAATTCCCACACTGGGATGGGAAATAGTCAATATTACCCATTCAACCTTTTTTATTTTTCCTTTTCTAGACCACATGCCACTTGTTATTCTCTAATGAAATCACTAGCATAAGATCACATGGATTTGTTGAAGTCGTCTAATTATCCAACGAGGATTCCTGATCCGAATCCGATTTGACAGGAGAATGCCCTCTTTTCATTCCGCTAACCACAATAATCTCCTGAGATTCCTGAACTGTATCCAATGTTTTCTTTTTCCATGTTTACCTCCACCTTATTCTCGGTACTGAATTTGTTGGGCTTCTCCTTAAATGTTGTTACATCCAATTCAAAGGTCCCCATTCTCTAGTGGAAGTCGAGCCACTCTTCTTTGTTGATTTCTTATTCAAAGGACATGATGCTCGCAGATGACTAGAGTTTCTACAAATTCTATACCAGAATGTCATGTTTTCATAATCTAAAGGTTGTAAATGTTGGAAATTTTCAAATTTTAAATTGATTTGATCCGACAATCCTTTACTCAAGTCAACTTCCACACACATATGAGTGAAGGAGCATAGGCCCGCATGAGTTCTATCTAGGTCTTCTTTTATAAACCCGCCCAATACATTTCCAATATCTTCCAGTGCATACCAAAGGTGCAAAGGAAGGTTGGGTAGTCTAACCCAAACCGATGTTTTGGAGATCTAAAGAGTATTTGGATCAAATTATGGGAACCGTGGCGTCAAAAATAGACCAACGTTACGCTAGAACCACGATCCATCAGACAAGCATCGCTAGTAATCCTTCACCTCTCTAAAATGAACCACAAAACAACATCTGGAACAAAGGGAAATTTCACACTAGTCTGTCCAATTCTAAAAAATCCATTGGTATAGATCTAAAGAACAAGGCCATTGAAGCGGCCTATTATGGCATCCTGAGATAAATTTTGAAAATAATCCTCCACCTCCCGACTTTCAATGACCAACGATGGGGTTTCTTTAGGAAGATCAACCAAAAACGCTTGATTTCCTGGAATATAGCCACCGGTTTTACCAAAGGCATCTTTGAATGAAACCGTAGGTTTGAAACTCCCATTGCCTTAAGTGTCTCCCCCTGTATTACCATTGGCCACTCCACTGAACCCCCCCAAAACGCACCCACCCACCTTCTTGGATTTCTCTTTGAGTGGAAAAGGGTTAGGGCACAGATTTTTCCCATCCCCAGAAGCTATTGCACTGCCCACATGAGCTTGATTCCTTTTAGGGGTTCCTCCTATTCTATTTCCATGTCGTGCAATCTCCCCAAAAATCCTTCGATCCTCACAGCTAGACCGATTCACAGTTTTAGGATTTGTCACATTTTCACGATTAGTCGCCATTCGTTCCCCCTAATTGAATATTGAACCATGTGTCAAGGCTAACTAGGATACAATGTTAGTACAAGAAAACATGCATGTAAAATTTAAGCTAGCAGACAAGAAGACAATGTGTAAGATAAGACGTAAGAAAACAATTTGCAAGAGAATAATGTAGACTGCAAAAAGTGAGTTTCACACATGGGACACCACTCAAGATGTCACAAGACAATCAAGGCTGACTAGGCCAAAAGCAAACAAGTGTGCACACAAGACAAAGGGAAAAGCTCGCAAACAGTGAAAAGCAATGACAAGCAAAAACAAACAATGTAACAGATGACCATGGAAGCAATAAACCTTCAAGACAAATGTTGCACATGAAACACCCATTAGCATGTTAGGAAGATAAAATATATGTTAATGCATGTATAGTCCGATACTAATGTGCTATGAAACAAAATGAAACAATAGCACCTGTAGTGTACGAAATTGGATGCCCCCAGGAGCCATTGTGGGAATGGTAATAGATATCAAGCCAAACATCCATGCTGCATGTATCGATCTATACAATCTGTGATGATAACTAGAAAGCAAGTGAACGTGCATGTGTGTATGGAGATAAAATGACATACAAGATAGTTATCTAGCATGTGTTATAAAGTGTACATGTAATGAGTAAATGTAAGCAAGACTAACTGTGACCAAGATATGTAGCATGTTGTAGATGAGTGATATGGAATGAAATGCATAATTAGTGTGATAGGATCTGCATGCCCCCGAGTGAGTGTGAATGAGTGTGCATGAGATGAGGTTCATTTATATAAGCCCCCTCAGCAGTCAAGAATGAACCGTAGAGCGTGTGTCATTGGGAAATGGTTTGAATGTGTGTACATAAGAAAGATGTGATCGTCAAAGTGCACAGTGTAGAGTGTAAGTGCGTGAGTGAATGAGTGAGTGATTGAACACGTACATGTGGTGAGATCCATTTGAGATGTAGACCCTTGACGAGTATGGACCGTGGAACTAAAGTGCTTCATAGGGTGGTGTGTTGCGTTGATTGTGTGAGAGGTATGTGCATTGTGTTGTGTTGTTTGCGCATGATAGAAAGATGTCGTGAATGTGGTGCTTATGTGGGAGATTTATTGGGTAGCCGTCGATTGTGTTGTGTATTGCAAAGATGTCGAGTGTGTAGTAGGGTGTGATGATTATGAACATGTTGAGTGTGTAATGTTGTGTGTTGAGGGAGATGTATTGTGAACCTGTCAGACATGTAGTAGGGTGTGTCCCATGTGAAAGTATCGAATAAGTAGTGTGTTATGGATATGCAGATCATAAGATGTGTGCGTTGATTATACACAAGAGACATGTGTTGTATGATGTAAGGGATTCATATTGTGTGATTTATAAGAGATATGTCATGACAACACTAAGTGTGAAACATGTTGTGAATGCGTCAATTGTGTTGTATGTTGTGTTGAAGATGCGAGGAGAGTACGTGTTGTTTGTTGTTGTGTTGAAGTTGTATTGATAAATAAGTGAGAGAAATATGTATTTTGTGTGTTGATTATATAACATGTAATGTTGAATGTGTGACATAAGGTTTCACATGTGTGTTGATTGTATAGGGATGAAGATGTGTGAGATAGGATGATGTGTAATGTAGTGTGTAGTGTATGTGAGGTTCATGTGTATAGGATGCCCTCAACAATCAAGTGTGAACCATAGCACAAGAGTGCGTCATCGGGAAATGATGATACAAAAGTGTGTATCAAGATGTTTATGGTGTATGTGAAAATCTAAATGTGAAGTGATGAGAAAATAAGATGCGTGTCAATGCGAGGGGGGGAAATAAGTGTGATGCCCCCGAGTATGTGATGATAAGAACAATCAAGTAACACTGTCTAAAATATCATCATTGTCTTGATCGAAGTCGACTGGAGCTGCATTGGAGACTTGATAAGAATGAGTATGAGGTGGATCATATAAAGATGCATTCTGACATAAGGTGTATATGGTTATTGCATACTCTTCATCAGTGAAAGGTGTTGGCAGACACATGTGTGTGTACCAACAAGTAAGATTTTGACACGGCCGAATGGCATAGGAAAAGTGATGGAAGTGTGACTGCAGTCTAAAGTGCCCCTAATATAATCTAACCAAGATTCCCAAGTGTCAATAGAGAAGTACGATGGGCACGTGCAACAAATACTACTAAATGGAATACACAAATATTATAGGCGACAATAATGTGAAAATATCCATGATAAAGATAAGGTGAGTGAGGCGGCGGTAGAATATCATTGAGCATCAAGACAAGCCTAGTTAAGTTGTCATATGTACAAAAAATACCAGAGCAAGCACGATCTAACGAGATATGATGCCAATAAGAATTATTGATGAAAAGCGTACATGTGAAAGGAGGTGGTACAGACACAGGCTGCCTATGTGAGGGTGAAACAACATTCAGAGTGTGGACATACTCCTGATAAAGTACCATAACATTAGTAGGAGGGGTTTTGAATTTGTGTTCACCAAGGCCATCGGCCACGAAAGTATCATTGAAATACGATTCATCTATTCGATAGGATTGAAATTAAGTTTTCACAATGTTTCATCAGTAGGTTCAATAGTATCAACTTCATCATCAGAGCCATCATAATCATCTATGTAGGCATTGTCATGTTGTATAGATGTGTCGAGGATATTGGTAGGAGGTAGACTAGATGTAGGAGCGATAGGAGCCTTGACAAGCGAAGCAGTCATGCTTAGAGGTGCAGACACTATGGGAGAGATGATAACAGTAGTATGAGTAGAAATAGCTGGAGTGCTTGGAGCAGTGGAACAGGACTATGAAGCGCTAGATTGACCAACGTCATATATATCAATACTATTATATGGAATAGGTTGCGACGGAGGAATGAGAATAGTAGTAACGAGGTTTATGCGACAAAAGTTGAATGGATTAGAGTCTGCAGTAATGGTATGTTCATATCCATCATGCAAGAATTTGACGCATTGGTGCACAGTGGATGGAACAACTTCGATTGCATGAATACAAGGTTGTCCTAGTAAAATATTGAATTGAAATGAAGTATCGATAATGAATAATTTTGTGAGGACAGTCTTAGGCCTGATTTGAATATGTAATGAAAGAGTTCCTAAGCATGTATGAGAAGTTGAATCATTGCCTCGAATAAGAGTGGAATTCTTAGAAATCAGATTATCTTCAATACCCAATTGTTTGAGAATGGAATGAGCACATAGGTTGACAGCTGAACCATTGTCAATAAGGATATGCTTAATACAAGTGGTGCTGATAATGGCAGTGATAAGCAAAGGCACACATGGATTGTCATTAACAAATGACAATATGTCCTCATGACAACAACATGAAACTAACACCTAGTAGTTCCACAAAATAACTAAATCTATCATAAACATCAAGATGAGAGCTTAATGAGATAAACTTCTACAATAATGCATGAATCAAACTAACATTACTATGTTACCTCTACTTCTCTAGATTGCTTAATATAAAGATGAACCTAGTTAGATCCTAAGCAATCAGTTTTGTGTTGTTTTCTCCAACATAGTGAAGAGATCTCTCTAAAATGGATACAAGACCATGTTTAGATATTCTCCTACTAACCAATCTTGAAGGAATGGATGCAAGATGGAGAAGCTACTACAATGGAGGAATGGCTCAAGATCAAATGCTTCTAGCTTTAGTTAATGTAAATGAGATTTCCAAAGTCTCAAAGTGTGTAAGGTGTAAAATTGAAAGGGGTGCACTAGGCTTGTATTTATAGATTTCCATTTGGGAAAGTTTAGAATCCTAGTGCATGTGGGACAAAAGGTAAGCCCAAAATAGACTTTTACAAGTCAATGCACTTTTTGATTAGATTAGGAGCTAATTAATCTTTTAGAGATTAATTAAGGATCCTAAGTAGGCTTAGGAAGCTTTCTGAGAGCATCTGGAAGGGGTTTAGATAGATTTTGGAAGTTTTGGAAGTGAGATTTAGCCAATAAGAAGGTTTATTGGTTAAATGCAAGATTAGAGGCTTAATTAACATATAATTAGCTAATTAAGAGGATTATCACTAATCAAAATGTCGTTAATTGGCATCCTGAGTGAATTAGAAGCATAGTTAGATAACGAAGTGTTGTTATTTGACCAAAGTGAGAGGAAGTGAAGATAGCTAGTGGAATTTAAGTATTAAAAATTGTAAGCGGATTTTAGGTGTCTACATTTTCCCCTCTTTGGGGTGGCGTAAGCGATGCCACTTCAAAGATAGTAGACAAGTACAAACAAGTAAATTTTGAAGGGGTAGAAGAAAAATTAGTAGAATGAAGGATGCCCCCTCGAGTGTCGATGGGGTGATGAAAGAGGTCGATCGACGATAAAAAGATGACCAAAGCGGGGGAAAATACCATTGTAATGGAAGACACACGACAATATACCAATCATCGATATAAAGTAGATGTGTGGGCCTTAATCCCTGCATAATACCAGAACAAACTCTTTTGTTGAAAAAGTTCATGTGGGTATCATTGGAAGCGCAATATATGCTTTTCTTAAAATATCTGAAGAAATGATTTGTAGCAGGTGATCCCTATTGCCCCAAGTGAGTTGGAAGAATAGTGTAGGATAGAAGAGAATGATATGGGAGGAAAATGAAGATGAAGAGAATGGAAATAGCTTGCATCCAGCTAATGTAAACAACTTTATTTCATCATATTGCTAATGATCTACATCATCGGTCCTTATTAAAATAAGCATACAACAAAAGTGTAAGATGACATGAAAATCCATAATACGAACATTTGTTCATTGCTAAAAATGCTTAACTCAATGCAACATACATAATGCAATGCAATACGAGAAAGTAAACAAGCTAACCTAACAGGGAAAACAAGTACACACACACATACTCAAACAAACAATGTTCAAGACAGTTGCACCAATGTTTTTGTTATCAAGCTTCAATTTTGACCTGTGCAAATTAACGACAAGGGTTAATGATGGTGCCCCAAGAAAGGATACATGTGAGGGGAATAACAGAGGACACTTGTGTCCTATGAAAAGCAATTGTGCACTATGAAACTTGCCCCAAGCAACGCATTGTGCAAGGGAAGACAGACATAGTAAGCAAACCAATTTTGTTAATGGAAGGTAGATCCAAATGATCTGCAAGTCGCACACATAAGAACATGTGAGAATCAAAGAATATGTTTTGTAGGATGATTTTTGATGTTTAAGTATGATGTATGTGATACATGCTTTAGCTACGTGCATTCTCATTATAGATTTTTTTGATTTATGTGATGTTTTCAAATTTTTAGGATTTTTGTGAAAGTTTTATACTGTTTTTTGAGTTTTCGATGGAAACATATTTGAATGTTTTGATTTTTCCAACTAACATATTTGAATGTTTTATTTTCAAAAGTTATATGAATGTTTTTTGTGATATTTGAATTTTTTGGTATTTTTGAAAGTTTTCTGAAACTATGTACAAGGAAAGGGAAAGGAACGTGGATGCCCCCAGCGATAGATGGGATGTACAAGGGTAGAATGCCATGTGTATGTTCAAGATAGGTGAAGATGCAAAGTTTCCCCCAACATTAGATGGGAATATACAAAGGAAAAATCTTCACATACAGAAGTTGGATCAAGGGCCAATATGGATAGGTTCAACATGATGATGAATTTAAACCAATGACGTGCTAGGAAGGAGCAAGCCATGCCCCCAGTGTAAGCTGGCCAAGAAACACATGATAGAAAGACGTAGAAGATTGTTTTATTGAAAGGGGACAAAGATGATCCCAAACATGTAAAAAAGGAAATATTATACACATGGATGTTTTGAACGAAGTAGAACAATGAATGTTATGAAAGGATATGGAAAATGTAGCTAGAAGCCTAGCCATGAAAAAGTGATTAGCCAAAGGCACAAATCGTGAGACAAGATACAGACTAAAGTAAGAGTCTGAAGAAGGTCAAAAAAAGAAACTTGGTAACATATTAATCATATTTTCTCATAGAGATCCAGTGTGTGCACATGGAAATTTATTACCTCTTGGAGGGAAGATTTGATAGACAACAAGTGAAGACACCCTAGCCAATGTGTAGGAATGATTTATTTTCAAAGTTGATTTGTGAATGGAGGGTGGAAGGAGAGCCGTACATTGCTCCGCTTCCAGCCAGGCATCCATAGCTCTGATGGAGATGCATTTAATTTGAATTGCAACATTGCTCTACTACCAGCCTAGGCATCCATAGCCCCAGTAGAGATATTGGAAATACCCCAAGAGAGAGTTATATATCAATTTGCTTTTTTTTTCTTTTGATTTTTTTTTGATTTTCTTTGCTATCTGAAAACCTATTTCAACTCTCTGGATTGTTTTAACAAGGGGTTAAGAACCACTAATGGCTTGATGGAAGGATGTGGAAGTGATTGTGATGACAACATTGGCTAGTGTCAACAAATATATCCAAAATTTCTTCGCAACAAGTTTATTAGATGTAGATAGTGATAGGATCTCTAAGAGGTCAGTCGTTCTTTAATTTACCAAGGTGATAAAAGACCAAGGTCAAATGGATACCATAGAGATAAATGTCACAAAATGTGTGTGAATAGACTAACCAAAATATCATCGAAGGGATGAAAATGGTGGATTGACTTGCAGAGGAATGAAAGAAAGGGAAGAAAGAACATCCATGTGTATGCAATACCTGATTGCAATGTTTGATCTTTGTACCTTTGATTTTTTTTGTAATGTTTTTAATTTTTTCTTTTGAAGATTTTTATTTTTTAGATTTTGGGAAATTGGGACCAACAATGTCACTCTGTGTGATAAGATCCAACAACAATGTTTGTGATTTCCTTGATAAGGGAGATTAAGCATGTTTTATTATCAAGAGTCATATTATCTCTGATCTCAATGATCGTGGTGAGCTCATACTCAACAAATGACTGTGATTTATCTTGAAACATGGATTTTGTATGTGGGAGCTTGAGTTCCCTATCCAGAGGTTTATGCACTTTGCACCATACTTGATGGTTGCATTGGTGTGCATTCTTGAATTGCATTTGATTTTGAAATTTATGGTTGTTTGATTTGTTCAGAGCTTTGGAGCTCTTGGAACCTTTGATCTTAGCTTGATAAAGAAACTGTTTGGGTTTCGTATAAGCTAATGTGTGATTTGTCTGATCCCGAGAAGTGGGAGAAGAAAGTGGATGTTTAGGATTGATGTGAGAAATGATGGTGGGATTTCCACAATCATTGATAGAAGGATAATGTGATGGATGAAAAGGATACGGTCCAAGAATTGAAGAGGATGGGCTACCAGGAGGTGTCCCATAGACTGAAGATGAAGGGCTACTAGGATGTGGCCCTAAGATGGAAGAAAGTATGTGAAGATAGAAGACAAAGGACTACTGGAGGTGTCCCATAGTATAGAAGATGATGGACTACTAGGAGGTGGCCCATAGAATAGAAAGATGAGGGGCTACCCTAGGATGTGCCCCAAGAATGGATGAAGATGAGATACCACCAAGGTGAGCTACATAAATTGAAGATAATGAAGGGCTACTAGGATGTGGCCCAAGAATAGATGATAATGGACTAGGAGGAAATGAACCACAAATGAATGATGAAGGGCTACTTGGAGGTGGCCCACATATAGAAGAAGATGATGGGCTACCCAAGGTAAGATTGTGATTGATGAATCATGATGGATAAATAATGATTGGGTACTGAGAAGATAGGTCATGGATCAATGCCAAACCCAGACATTTCATCATGTAATGAAGAATGTGAAGATGGAAGAACAAGAGGAGGATCAATTTTGATGATCCTAGGATCTTCCATGGTGTTTCCTGAAAAAAGGAATCAACCTCTTCCCCATAATATGTGAATGCATTGAGGTCTAAAGAGAATCCTTGCTCATGGTCCTTCTAGAGGAATGTCATCATGTAACCCCATGAATTCTTTGATTGCTTCTTCATTCTGAAAGAAATTGATCGGTATGGGTTGTTTTTCAACCATAGGAGGTTGATTGGAAGAAAGAGGTCCAACATGTTTGGAAGATCTAGAATATGTTTGATGATGTAGATGAAAGGAAGGTTTGACCTTATTGTGTCCACAAAGGAATTGGATAGTATGTCGAAAAGATATCTTAGCACATCGTTTCTTGTCAATGGTTCGACGTGGATGCAAAAACCGATCTTTAGAAGATGGATGAATATATAATAAGGAATGATCAAAATGACCTAAGGGCCAAAGAGGAATTGGATTCTGATTGATAGAATAAGATGCCTCATGAGACGAAGTAGACTTTGATTGAGATGTCTTGCGAGTGATAGAAGATGGCATTGATTTACCTCTAAGATGATATGTTGTTGGTAAACAAATAGGATTACATAGAAATTCCATAGATTACGACGTAGAAGTCGACTTGGATGATTAATTATAAGGAATTTGAGTCACATGAATCTTCAAAGGAGGAAGAATTCATTTGAGGTGACTGATAAAGGGGGTCCTAAGAGAAAGGGAGGACCTTGACTTAGGAGTTGAATTAGAGGAATATGAATAATAGTTCAGATCAGAAGCATCAGAAGATTGAGAGGAATCAGAAGAATAGTTTGGATCAGAATCATCAGAAAGAAAGTTTGGAGTTTGAAGACCATCAAAATCTATCCCCCATTGACCATGAGATGAAGGTGGGAATAGTGGTAACCAAATGAGTTTTTCTAGCATGAAGAACCAAACAGAGGTTTAGTCATGATGGGAATATTTTGATGTGAATGATCTAAACCTAGGTTCCCTATTATCATTAGTGTGAGGAAACCATGTGATAGTCAGTCATTGTTGCATTTAGGTCCAAATGCCTAGACCTAGATAGTGTGATTGAACTTTTCAATGGAAAAGGAAGTTCCATGTCGATTCAGGAGCATAATGAAACCAATAGACATTTTGACAACACAAAGGATACAAATGCCAAAATTTTCCAAAAGAATCTAACCTGGGAAAATTGACATCATGTATGAACAATTTTTGACAATAATAACAAGGTTTGAAAACAATGTTACAAGTGACTGTCAAAATGGATTAGAACCAAGGATGACAAACAAGTTTAATTGTCACAAAGCAAATTCAATAAAGAAAGTAACAATGGTAACAATAAAATCAATGTCCAACCAAGGACAACCAATGAAAGATAAAGAATGATCAGAAAATAAATCAAGAAAAAATACATTGGAAAATGCAAATCCAATCCAATCACAAGAAATTTACTCCCTATTAAATTTTCAAAGATAGTTTAGGTAAAAATAGTGACAACACAATATCACCACTTAGGTCAAGTTTAATATAAACAAGGCCTAAGTACTAAGAAGGTGTTGATGTGATCTCCCAACAAGGTATACTAAAACAAGTTTTTAGAAACAAACAAATTCAAATCTTGAAAAAGGAGGCTACAATGTGAGCAACACAACAACACTATTTGGATACGTAAATCAAGCTTTGTAGACAAAGGCAAGATTTTTAGTATCAAAATGA
This sequence comes from Taxus chinensis, assembly GCA_019776745.2. Classification (NCBI taxonomy): domain Eukaryota; kingdom Viridiplantae; phylum Streptophyta; class Pinopsida; order Cupressales; family Taxaceae; genus Taxus; species Taxus chinensis. The sequence continues at coordinate 91,384 of JAHRHJ020003571.1, forward strand.
TGTCACCAAACAATGTAACAATGTAACACATTTTCCAAGACTCAAGGCAATGTTGGGATCAAAAACTAAGTCAAGTATATCAAGAATTTGTTATTTATGTGTAGCATTATAACAATACAAGTTAGAGACTTAGATCAAGTTTCACAAAGGAAACAAGACGTAAGTATCAAATTTGTATGGATAGACACGAGCAATGTAAAAACTTCAAAGGAAGTCAATGATGAGACAACCTAACTATAATGATAATGTGTCTCAATATGGGTTTGAGACAAAGGGCCTACTAGAACATGAAGATGTACCATTCACACTTTCAACACTTGCATTCCGGCATTGCAACCTAGTCATGCAAGTAGACTACAAAAGTGGTGGACATGATTATTTCTAGTGGTATCTGAGTATGTCATTCTCTTTTTTCCCAAATAGGAAACAAGAAAACAAAGGAGTGATCCAAGTGAGGTTGAAAGATACTTGGTATCACTTTAACAGAGTTTCACCTCACCTTAGGGCAAGTGATAAACTAAGATAAAGTAATGCTTTGTAAATTTCGTGATGAATGACACTTAGTTAAAACTTATATGGACTCTCTCCTTATTTGATTAACAAGGTTTTGACTCCAACAAGTTCTTACTTCGTGAAGCTATTTATAAAACATGATTGGTTTGATCGGTAAAGTTGGCTCCAAGACGAAATGGCTTCCTATTTGGTTCTCTCAACTAGGTGTCACAAACTATCTCTGCGAGCTTGATTTACCAAGGAATTCACACTGACTAAACCTTGGAGTATCCTAGCTTTACTTTACCCCCTTTGATACAATGAGCATAAATGTGTTCAGTTGTATTTTCACTGGGGTCGTGTGAAGATAGTTTTGACTCTAAACTCACAAGTGTAAACTAATCAAGTAGGTAAGCGGAGCACTTCCCATTTCATCCACAAGGTTCCCTCTTGCGTGGACTACTTTGGGGTTCCTAGGAGCATCCCTCTTGTTATCTTAAGGCTTATGCCAAAGGGAGTTTCTCCTAGTTTAAAGCGGACGGGTTTACCCTTATCCGAACCTGCATATCAAGTGTTTTGAATGTGGTGTGTTTTCTTATCTTTTAACTTAATGAGGTTTTGCACACCGTTGGCAACCTACAACAAATGTGTTAGCTTTTGTTTAGATCCTGATTCTTTCACGAGTGATATGGTCCTTCATGCAAAGATTAGTAGTTCTCAAAATGATCAAGGCATCATAGAAAGAGGATCAAATGTTGTTTCTGATTCCTAAGATCGTCCTAAGATGCAAAGGAAGAGCATACGCAATGAGAAATCTGACTAGTTAGAAAATAATGAAGAAAGCCTACAAATCAAATCCACAACTCATTCTTTTTACTCAAATTGAAGTTCATTCCTTTAGAAATCTTTGATGAAGTGTTTTTGAAAGCATGAAAGAGGTGTTGAATCATTTCTGATTCCCAAGATCACCTAAAAGGTGCGAGGGAAGAGCATACGTGATCCTAGCCTCATAAATGAAAATGCAACTATGAAAACCACTAATGTAACTCAAGAAGACCCTACAAAGTGTTAGAAAATATAAGGAAACAAACTTTTTCCATTTTAACATAGTGTTCAATTTTATATTGCAACACCTGCACACCCCTTAGAATGTATGTGCGCCCCTAATATGTGTGCCTAACAGTGTATGTGTTCCCCTGTCAAAAACACAATAAAATTTTAACATATGTGTAGACAGAGAAGCACCTGCACACCCTTCTTGTCGTATGTGTGCCCCTGTAAGAATATGCATATGTGTGTCTGTCAAAAAGGTAAGATAACACAGAGGGGAGGAAAGCATGTGCACATCTGAGAGAGACGTATGCACGTCCTTGCAAGTACATGCGTGTGTCTAGTAAATTTTATCACAAAGGGCCAAAAATATAGGGAAGTATATGCATGGGCAAGGAAGCATGTGTGCGTGCCCTATTCTACAAGTGTGTGTGAGTTTGAGCGTATGTGCACCCTGTTCTACACCTGCGCATGTACCTGGAACAACATAGAAAAATATGGAAAAATGATTTCTGAAATTGCAAACAGGTCAAAACTTTTCTCTTTAAACCAATTTCTAACAAAAACCCATTAACTTTGCATGCAAAAGGAAGATTCAACACACATAAGGTTAGAAAAATGCTTGAGACAAATCTATTTAATCCTCAAAATGCATGATATAGTTTAGAAAAAATGAGGTAAATCACAAAGCTTGAAATCAACTTCTATGGACCATGGAGTAAGGTCCCACCAGGCGTGCCAAATGTATGCATGAAAAGATTAGCTATGACAATAACATGAAACTAACACCTAGTAGTTCCACAATATAACTAAATCTATCATAAACATCAAGATGAGAGCTTAATGAGATAAAATTCTACAATAATGCATGAATCAAACTAACATTACTATGTTACCTCTACTTCTCTAGATTGCTAACATAAAATGAACCTAGTTAGATCCTAAAGCAATCAGTTTTGTGTTGTTTGCTTCAAGTGGTGAAGAGATCTCTCTAAAATGGCTACAAGACCATGTTTAGATATTCTCCTACTAACCAAGCTTGAAGGAATGGATGCAAGATGAAGAAGCTACTACAATGGAGGAGGGCTCAAGATCAAATGCTCTTATAGCTTTAGCTAATACAAATGATATGTTTTGTCAAAGTCTCAAAGTGTGTAAGGTGTAAAATTGAAAGGGATGCATTAGGCTTGTATTTATAGATTTCCATTTGGGAAAGTTTAGAATCCTAGTGCATGTGGGACAAAAGGTAAACCCAAAAATAGAATTTTACAAGTCAATGCACTTTTTGATTAGATTAGGAGCTAATTAATCTTTTAGGATTAATTAAGGATCCTAAGTAGGCTTAAGAAGATTTCTGAGAACATCTGAAAGGGGTTTTGATATATTTTGGAAGTTTTGGAAGCTGGATTTAGCCAATAAGAAGGTTTATTGGTTAAATGCAAGATTAGAGGCTTAATTAACATATGATTAACTAATTAAGAGGATTATCACTAATAAAAAATGTCGTTAATTGACATCTTGAGTGAATTAGAATCATCACAGCCCTTAGAAGTAGTAGGAAAAATTGTAGACCTGATAAGTGGTGGAATACGAACACTTGCGTTGAGTCATAAAATCACGAGTCCCAGACGGAAGATTTTTGCTCTGACTACCAGTTGATAGGAAGTAGGATTAGCAACTAGGTAAGCATAAAACATTGAGAAGAGAAAGCATGAAATGAACTATGTATGAAATCAAACTATTTGTATTAACCATTTCACCAGAAGCTTCTAGTGGGAGTGAAATAAAGATTGGATTTTGTCTCCATTACTCAATAAGCATGACAGACATGCCTCAGAATATAGGGTTCGAATGGACGGGTTCACCAAAGATGATTAAGCGAAATGTGAATTTCTATGAGCTAAGCTAATTGATATTGTAGTAGTAAACATTAAATGCAGCAATGGGTAAGGAGAGAAGATTTTAGCTCAATCAAACTCAGAAATAAAATGTGAAACTCCAAGTTACATTGTGTTGAGTAAGAATATGTCTGACTTAATTAAGTAGTTGAGATCTGACACCAATCCCAACAAAAATTGACGCAATGAATAGGGACTTGTCATAAACACGTGTTTAGGAGATTGTTTCTATAGAAAATGTAGATCCTGTAGTGAAATTGTGTATATAGTATGTAATCTATGTTTAATATAGTTGACATATTATTTAATAATGGATAGTCTACCCTTGGTGAGATAATACTTTTCGATTCTCAACTTCAACTAAATATATATACTTTACATATTCTAAATACAGTTTCTTGTAATTGGGACTATCATATTAGGTATTAAAGAAAATGTAATTGAATAATTTTTATAGTGTCTAAAAATGTAGTCATTGATATCTAAACCACCCTCCCTTAGAAAGTCCTAGTATTGCTTTATGGACATCAAGTCATGTACACTTGAGTTGCAAGGGTAATATGTAGGCAACTGAATTTATGTTTGAGTAAGGCTATAAGTATAACATATTAAAAAATGAATTAATAACTTTGGTATGGATTTAATTTAATATGCCTAATAATTATGTAAGTTATGGAGACTGTCATAAGAGATAAAGAGCTAAATTTAAAGGTCATGGCCTAGTACAGTATCAATATCATATGAATTCAATAATTTTTGGGTGGAAAAAGGATAAATTTTAAGTCTACCAATACACAATAAATGTAAATCTTAAAATCAATTAAATTGTAAAATCTAAAAAATAAAAATAAAAATAAATAAATAGAAACATTGCCAATCACTTGAAACTTTTTCTAATCAAAACATCATATGCTAAAATTTTGTTCTATATAGGGAAAATGTGCTATCAACATGTATATGGTGTTGTCGTGAATCTATATGAGTCTATAAAGTATGTAAGTGTCTTGAACATATGTTCAGTTTCACTTCTTAAATCCCCTTGTGGTGTATCATGTAGCTTAAGAAAACCAGTCAAATAAAAAAATTATCCTGGTATTTTTACTATGTATGTTGTTTGGGTGTAAAAATTGTGGCGTTACATTTGGTATCAGAGAAAAGGATCATGCTCTTGAATCTCTGGGGAAAATTGGAGTTGTGATGGTTTTACATGATGGTGGTGGCATAGATTGGAAGAGTAATGTGATATATGCATGATGTGAACTATGTCTATAATTATGATATTTTGAATTCACATTTTGTGTAGTCATGTGCTTAATCTGTTATAATATTGATTCTTGTGATGAGATTATTTCTCAGCATTTTAAACAATAGATTCTATAAAGAGTTCATGTGCGATTTGATCACCTTATTGTGTGTGAAAACAAGCATGTTATTGTGGATTGTGAAGTGTTGGAGCATTTTTGTATAATTTTGTGGTATGTAAGGTGTATTAACGTGTTGCATGACATAATTAGTTGTATAGTGAATTAGACTTTATCGTGATTTCTTCAATCGTGTTTATGACTAAATAATGTGTGTCACCATTTGTTGTAATTGCAATTGACTATATGTTGTAAGTGGTTATAAATTGTGTTTCCTCATATGTATAATTCATTTAAAATATGATGGTAAAATGTCGTGATTTAGAGGTATATGGTGACCAAATATGATCCCTAACTGTACAAAAATTGCACTTTGGGTATTAGAATGTGGTAATATGGTGATATCGTAAAACCCAGATACAAAGAAAAAATTAATGATTGTGTTATACCCTATATATATACCATGCATAAGACGTTGTGGTTAATATGCGTGAATCACCTTTCTGTTAGTGATGTAGCTTTATGTTATGTTGTAGACCCTACACTAACAGACCCTAAGGGAAGTCAATAAACTGTGTATGTTTTGAGTGAGGAAATGTGTACCATTAAATACCAGTCACTCATAGTCCGAGTACGAGATAGGAAGTGGAGACTTACATAGGAACTGAAAATCCTTCTTTTCTTTGTTTGGTATGTGTGGCACTTGCTCAATGGGTGTCATGCATATTGTGTTTCGCAGACACCTTAGGCTCAATAGATGGTAACTTGTACTCCTTTCTCTCTCCCAATATGGTTATCGTATGGATTCAACCTATGTGATTTTGACTATGTTGAACCTTGTCGAAGTAGTGGAGGGATGCTTCAGACAAAGATGATGACAATTGTATTATTGATATGATATTTTATGAGTTGAGGCTCAATGTTTCTGAGTGCCAGCAACTCATTGAGTACCCCCCCTTGGTGGTTGTATAAGGCCACATAATTATCATAATGTGTTATTCCTATACATGTATTTTATTTGTAAATCGAACACTTTCATCTTTTCTTTCTAGAACCAGTAGTTTTCTTGAATGACATGTTCTTATATTTTGGGCTTTTATGTGGTTGTTGCATTAACATTCGGATTTTTGCACTAATGATGGCTAATTAGCCATTTACTTTTCTTAGTTTTAAATTTCTTTAATCAAGTTTAAAAATTTTATAGCCTAGCCCAAGGCTTGGATATTGTTGCCAGTTGGCATTTGATATGGATTGTTATGTTGGTTCTAATGTCGTAATGTGTTGGAATAGGGTCATGGGATTCACCATGGAGTGGTGGGACCTATGGACCCGCTTCGTTGTATGGGGGTACACCCCAATGAGTTACAGATAACTAGCAGGTTGTTGAACCACGAGTTATTATGTCACTTGGGTTAGAGGTATCTGGACTCTATGCGCCTAGGGCCATAGGGTGACCAGCCTCTTTTGGGGAGAAAAAAGGAAAATTTATCTTTATTTTATTTTCTTGAGGGAGGCATAAGAGACTTGAGGGAGGCATAAGAGACTTGTGGCAAGGCATGTTGATTTATGTATGATTGATGCTTAGGGAGGTATATGGAGTTGTTTTGTGATTTGCTCTGGAGGTATATGAGTTGTTTTGGATTCTTTGAGGGAGACATAATAGACTTGAGGGAGGCATAAGAGGCTTGTGTGTGTGTGTGTGATTAGTGCACTTGGATTTTTTTATGTAGTTTTTTGGTGATGCTTTGGGAGATATATGGAGTTTTTTCGTGATGTTTTATGATGTGTGGAGTGTTGTATAATGGGTTATGTGTACTCTTGTGAGTCTTGCTTGACATTGTTGTTGTTTGAGGATAATGCTTCCCATTGGTATGGACTATTAGTTTGTCATTGGACACTATATTGGTATAGTCATGGTTTTGAGTTTTGTGGATCATATGTGTACCTATTGGGTATTATGTTCAGTGTAGATGATTATGTTTGTCAGTCACATGTGTGTGTACTGGATCTATGTGTTATAAAATTATTGTTGCTATGTGGACTACTGTATGTTCATTCCTTGGTGGAATTAAAGGTCTTGTGATGTGATACAATTGTGAAAGTATGAAGCAAGATGGTCTTGTTAACCATTTGTGTTGTGTTCGGTTCCCTTGTGTGACATCTTGATGGCGAATTACTGTTGGACACCCACGAACATAAGACAATTAAAATTCTAAACAATGACAATATTAAGAGCTTGAGATTACGAAATACTGTAAAAGAAAATACTAATTGAGAAGTAAAGTAAAAGATAAACTAACTACCAATCTTTACAGAACATTAAAATTTATAATATTGAAAAAAACAAAATTAGTCTGGTTAATTTTGGTTGCATTGTACCGACAAGTTGTTTTGTTAAACGACATGTGTCATTAGTGACTTTCTTACCTACCTGTCCTTTGAGATTCAGTGTTGTGTCATATCGAGGACGATGCTCTTATAAGGGGAGGGAAATGTAGTTCCAACATAAAATATTACTAAAAATAAAATTAAAAAGAGTTGGTAAGGGAACTGATGGGGGGCAGGTGTGAGTTGGTGGTGGTAGGAATGGCGGTTGGTGTGTGGAGAAACTCTGGACAGGCACATGGCTCCCTCCCACCCATTGTTAGACCTGTGCAGGTGTCCCTTCCTAAGCAGTGACTTGTCACTTTCCTTGCATAATAATACAAGCACTTTATTGGAGATCCAAGGCCTTAACCACATGGGAACCCAAGTTAACATTGTAAATTTAGCAGATCAGATTTTATTGGACAGTGCAATGCGCAAAGGCATGGTTTTTCCTCATGACTAGGCTCACTTTTCCAATTACATCACATAGACCCTAACTTGATGAATTTTACATTTTATGCTTACTCCTATCCTGTGTGCCAAGGTTGAGGTTTTTTCAGATGTTGTAGTTAGAGATGGTTTGACAGACATGCATGCAAAGACAAGTTGTGAAGCATTGTCTTGGCATGTGAAAGGCTTGAATGAATACCTGCAAAGCAATGTGGCCTTTGAGTCTGCAATGGCTCCAGGATATACATGAAATGGGTTTGTTGAACAAGCTTAGAAACCTTTTTCCAAATGACATTCGTAGGTGTAGAGCCTCCTGCCCTTTGTTCAACTTCCTACTATCCTGTGCCAAAATGGGGATTTGTCAGTTTTTTAGTTACATAGTGATCTGGTAGAGATGGATGTACAAATGGGAAGCATGCACATAGAGCCATAAGTTGTTTGAAAAATTCCTTGAAGATAATTCTCAAATTTCTTGAAATGTTAGCATGGTCTATGTAGACATTCAGAGAAGCTCTTCCTGACATGAGAGATGAAAGCTATGAACATTTACAAGCATGCTAAAATGTAATCAAGAGTTTGGTTTTAGGAAATAGGTTGGACACATCCTTCAGCCATTGTTAAAGGAATATTCGATGATTTCTCTGAGGAGAAAAGAATGGATCTAGTTGTTTCCTCCTTTGTAGCTAGCATTTCATCCCTATTTATCTAAACTAGCTATGTTGGATTCGAATAAATTACATATTTTTGCCTCACTTTCTTTTGACAAGTGATTGGTTGGTACCACCATTTAGAAAGGAAAATAAATTGGCTTCAATAAATGTGTCAATTTATTTCTATTTATATGAATTAGCTCGAAATCCAAGAGTTCACCATGTCTTCTGGACTGAAACATTAGTTATTAGCTTTGACCAGTGCATGGTCGCCAGGTGAAGAGTCATATGGAGATTTTGGGGTATTTTTCTCAAGGGTTGTAATCTAATTTTCATGATGAGTCATGTCAAATCTACATTTCATTTTGCTATACAAGATAGTTGGGTTGAGTAATGGATCGAGGCTTCTACAAGCTAAAATATCACAACTGCATTACAGCCTTAAGGGGAGAATAGAGGAAACTAAATAGACCATGTGCGATTGCAAGAAATTGTACTGGGCATAATATTCATAAAAGAGGACGAACGTTCATTGCAAGTATGGGAATAAAATTGGTATGGGATTTGAAATGAAGGTCAGACCAATCGATGGTAAAATTCTGAGAACTTGGTAGTAACTGATTTCCAACCTTGGAGATGTTGCGCATCGTGCTTGTTCAGAACCTGATTTGCCGATTCGTTTTCCCTCTAGGCATGGTTCATGTATCCCTATCTTTCATAATTTTTGTAATTTAGTTTTCTTTTACAACGAAATAAAATTTTAAAATGTAGATTATCATAGAATTTAATATTTTAAATAAACTTGTTTGCAAAGCATTAAAAGTTGTTGTATCGTAACTCACGTAATCAAAATAATTTTTTAGTAAACCATGAACTTCAACCCTCATTTTGAGATGATTTAGAAACTGTCATGACCAAAAACTAGATTGCTACAGTATTGTTTTATTGACAAGTTGAAGTTGATTTCCTTGTAAATATGTTGACTGCTCTACTTGTTTAATTAGGTAAATTTCAATTTTCTATGGACTTGCAAAGTAACCTTCGTAACTCTGAAAAAGGGAGGTTGAGGTTCCTTCGCGTACCTTGTATATGTGAGGTGTCACTTAAATCCTTGGATTGATCCTGAATGAACATTTTGTGATATTTTTGACACCCTTATAGGATCCCTGTTACACTGTTTTGCAGCTGGTAGGAAGCTGTTAAATTAAAAGTTGGCTTTCGTTTTGAACCACCATTTGAAACCTAAGATAGGAAATTATTATCCACCTTCACAAACCTCTAGTATTTTTACTAGACAATTGCATGGAACCTTCAGTTTAGGGAAAAACACTTTTTTGTAGGCCTCTGGTCGTAGTTTGGAAATGGAATTTTGTAGGCCTCTGGTAACAGTTTGACTAAGGTCAAACTGGACCAATTAGGACCAGTGGCTTCAGAAAACATGTCACCATTTGAAAACTATTTTCTAGTTCTGAGTATTGTCGACTCTGGTGAATTCTCCATATATAGGGGAACTTGTAGGAAGTTTCTCATTGCATGTTCATCCATCGAACGTTAGTTTTGGACGTGGTTTTCTGAGCCCTCGAGCTAACTTTTATTCATTTACAACTAGGTCAATTATGACCAATGGCCCCAGAAAAGTAGCCGCCAATCGTAAACCATTTGCCAGTTCTAAATTTTGTCAGTTCCTATGAACTCTTGGTAATATAAGTGGTACACATAGAAATTTAACCATGGTGTGTTTTCTCATTGGAAGACAACATTTGAAAGTGGTTTCTTAGCCTTCGAGCCTGATTTGAATGTTTTTGTAGCTAGCAAGAAAATGTAAAAATAGAAAGTTGTGGGACCCTCGTCAGGTTGCCAAACCACCATGGAAACTTTTGACACATGTAAATAACTGTTTGAAACTCTATAGTGTAACTTGTTGTGTGAAATAGAACTTTTGACAAAATGGTGTTTCTCTCTCTTCCTTTATCTTTCTCTCTCCTTGGTTACAAAATGAAGTGAAATGAAATGAAATGAATACATGTCTTTAAACCTTTTATTTTGATTGCAAATTATAAATTATTATTATATGTAAATGAGAAAACTGAAAAATGTTAATTATGTTAGATTAGGGTGGATGCCATGCCAGCGATTTATCGTTGATTTCATCCTCACATGGTTTTGCAGGATGCAAGAATGATGGTGAAAAGGCGATGTGTAACTCATTATTTATCATTACAATTTATATAGTTCATTATAAACTGAATACATGTATAATATAGTCTCATGTTACATAAAAGTTATATTTGAAATTTGCTAATATGTATGAGATGCTAGTTTTAGGGACATCTTAGGAAATGTGCATTTAATCATAGTTTCAATTTGATTCATAGTTACACATGGTAAAAAAAAAGGATATTGATATATATATGCTAAATGAATTTCAAGTTAATATATTGCAATGCTTTTATAGTGTTCAATAAACAATTAATTAATTACAGTGTTGTATTCTTAGCTTATAAATGTAATAAAGAGATTTAATGGAAACACTCAACCCTAGTATAAGATCTGTGCATAACATGTCTTCTTGTGTGATCCTTTTTACCATAGAAGAGATTGAAACTGTAGAATGAACTTAAACTCTACACTCGATGGAACCTCCTAGTTTAGGTAAATAAGAGCCCAAGAATGGGTTTATCATCTTAGGTGGTATGTTTAGTGACATCATCATAAACCTGATAGATAGGAGTGACATAGTCAAACTTTATTTGGAGTAAGTAGAGCTACCTCTTCCTTCCTATCCTAGTGGGCTACCTTGTCTTTCGAAGATAGATTTAGAATTTAAACTTCTTCATCGAATGTATTTCTTGTGGGATCTAGATGACATCATGGAGCTAGTGGAATAGTTGTACTATCACTTAAAATCTTGTTATTAACCTCTTTTGATCCTCTCAGCTAAATGTCTTATCTTTGGCTAGTGACAATATAGTGCCTGGATATTTTACAGAGAGTGTATAAGATAAATATGTTTCTTGAACCTTAGTCTAATCTATAATTGGGCATAAAGTCTGAGTGAAAATTGGAATTAAACTAAACCATAGTTGATCAGGAGGTTAACTTGTGGGTAGAAAATTATAAGTAACTCCTTGCAAATGAAATTGATTTGAAATATGTTGACTTAAGAGAAACCAGGAAACTAAAAACTTGGTTCCATAATCCCTTGTTATGCCTTTTATGACATTAGGAATATAAAAAATTCTCTTGCACAATCGTGAAATGTGAAAACATGGGATCTTACTTTGAAAACAAATCTTGTGGTTCGTGTGTAGTTCTAAAGCTTCCAATCATGTACTTCTTATAAATGTTAGACAAATACTTCAATAACTCCTTTTTTTATAAAACAATATTAATAATTGATGGAGATAGCGACGGAAGTACAGTCAGTGTGGTCTCAGCTGTGTTGGCTACAGAATGTCTATGATTTAGGCCAGTTATAGATGAGAGGAGGCTGCTTACTGACCAGAATCAGATGGATGAAAAGCTGCAAACTGAAAAAGTGGTCACGCTGGGATCCACACCTTTGGCCTGGAATAAGATTCTTCAAAACCCTAACAGAAAGGTGGGTCCACAATCTCCAGAAAGAGGGTAGTTCACGTGGGAAAAGGACAATGAAGGTGCTACCTGTCTAATGGTTCCAGATGGCTGCGTAAATAGGGATTTGGACAAAGTGAATCTTTCCCTAGTTGGTAAGTTTCTAGGCTCCAGACCTAATATATTGATATCATTAGAAAATGGGCTCTTAGAAAGTGGAAACCAAAGGGGGATCTGAGTATTACCATTATGTCACGGGGTTTTTTTCTGGAAAAATTTAATCAGCAGACTGATTTGGAATCGGTGCTTCTGGGAGGCCCGTGGTGGCTGGGTAATATGGGCCTTTTTTTGAAAAAATGGTATCCTGGGTTTGACCCGAACATTGAAAACATAAACATCATTCCAATCTGGTGTAGACTCCCAGGGCTACCACTGCAATTTTGGGATGATGAAATCTTGCTAAACATTGCTAAATCCATAGGTGCTCCGATAGGGCTGGATGGACCCACGAGAAATAGATCCAGACTTGCTTTTGCTCGATTCTGCATATCTTCTGAAATGGAGCAGGAGTTACCAGAGCATATCATCTTGAAATCTAAGTGTGGAATGTGGATCCAAAAAATTGAATATGAAACCTTTCATTTAAGGTGTAAGAAATGTCATCGTATAGGACACTTCACCAGAAAATGCCCTAATAAGGAGATCTCTAAAGAGGAGGATAAACACAAAAAGAAAGAACAACTTGAGGGAGATTTAGATAAGACAAAGGAAAGCAGGGTGCTAGACAAGGAAAACCGGAGAGAAGAAAAATCCCCTAACCAACCTGAGTTGAACTACAAAAAAAAGGAAAAAAAAGGGGGTTTAGAACTCCTATCAGGAAACACCTGGTCTGGCATCCAAAAACCCCAGCGGTAGCTTTGCATGGAGCACCCATAAGAAACAAAGAAGACTTAGATATGCAAAATCCAGTAAAGGTGACTCTGGAGGTGGATGAGCAAGAAGGAACAGAAAAGGTAAATATTATTCCTAAGGATCTAGCTCAGACTATGGAATTTTAAAATGATACTAAGGAAGCTGAGATAGATAATTCTTTGTGCATCATTGAGGAAATGTTGGAGAAGGACAACATGGATTCAGAAGAAGCATTGCAAAAAACACTCCAAGGGTTGAAAGTAAAATCTCACCCACAAATGGGAACCCTATATACAGCAACAGATAAGTAGATCTACAATATATTGATAGTAAACAGGGAGAGAAAGAGGAGGGAGAAGTAACGCCATTTAAGGAAGATGAGGAGCTAACTTCTGGATTCATAGAGGTCATTTCAAAAAAAAAAAGAGAATGAAAGGATTTGAAAAGATCCCAGAATCACTCTATAGTGAAAAGAAAAAGAAAATTGACAACTGGGAAACTTCAACATCCAGAACTACTAGATCTTCTGCTAGAAGAATAGTAGATTTTGGAAGTAGTTCTAAAAGAGGAAGGCCCTCAAAAAAGACTCTTAGAACCAAGAGAACAGAGAAAGACATTGCAGATGGCACTCAACGACAATTGAGCCATCAGGAAATCCCAACACCCACTCCTGTTAAATGAAGATTATCTCTTGGAACATCTGAGGGCTAAATGGAAACTCCAAACAGAGAATTATTAAGGAGTTATGAGATTCTAGTAGTCCTAGTATTTTGATTTTGTAGGAAACTAAGATGAACGCCAAGATCCTTGAAATTAGTAAAAAGAATTTCTGGGAAAATTCTGACATGGCTGCGGTGGACTCTCAGGGAGCCTCTGGAGGTCTGGCTACTTTTTGGGATAAAAGGTAATATACTGGTATGATTCTTAATGCTAGCACTAATCATCTTGCTATTAAATTTCATGCTATTGAGAACAATGGTGAATGGATCCTTTCTAATATCTATGCCCCTAATACGGTTATTGGGAGACGTAAACTATGGACTGATCTTAAGATCTTTAGAAACCAGCATACTACAGCCAACTGGCTTATCATGGGTGACTTTAACTCTCCTCTAAACCCAGGTGAAAAACATGGAGGAATCTCCAGTTTTTCCACAGGTATGGATGAATTTGCAGATTTTGTTGCTGATCTTAATCTCTTGGATGTGGATCTCCATGGGAATAAGTACACCTGGACCAACAGAAGGTTGGGGAAAGAACTAATCCAAGTTAGACTGGATAGAGCCCTGATTTCTGCTAGTTGGATTCTTAATCAGGACTTTCATCTCTCTTCCCTACCCAGAATTGGATCGGACCACAATCTGATTGCCTTAAATCTTCTCAATTGGACTAAGCCCATCAGAAGCTCCTTCAAATTTGAAAAGATGTGGATGGAGCATGATGACATTTATGACAAAATTAAAGAGTGGTGGGTTTGGAATGGTGAAGGCACTGCTCAATTTAGACTGATTCAGAAGCTCAAAAATGTTAAAAAACAAGTTAAAATTTGGAATAAAAGAGTTTTTGGTAATGTGTTTGAAAAAAAAAAGAATTTAAAACAAAAGCTCCAAGATCTGGAAATCAAAATGAATACAATGGGGAGATCTTTTGAAGATCAAACTGAGGAAAAGAATATTCTTTCAGAACTGCATACGATTTGTAGCAGAGAAGAATCCTTATGGAGACTAAAATCTAGGGCTATTTGGCTAAAAGGAGGAGATAGAAATACGAAGTTTTTTCATATGACCACTCTAAAGCACAGAGCTTGTAATAGGATTATGGAAGTGGCTAAAAGTAATGGCACTGTTATAAAAGATCCCAAAAGCATCAAAGAGGAAGCTCTCAATTTTTATGAAAAACTTCTTAATGAGAGGAATATCATTGCTGATGAGGCAATTTCTTTCATGTTGGAGGCTATTCCCCAAGACAAAATTGAAGAGCAGAGATTTAAAGATATCACTAAAGCTGTCACACTAGAAGAACTACAAAAAGTTGTGTTTACTTTAGAAGGTGATAAGGCTCCGGGCCTGGATGGTTTTTCTATTAACTTTTTTCAGAAATTTTGGGAAATATGTTCGGATGATCTTCTCAGAGCGGTGAATGAATTTTATAGAACTGGGGATCTTTTGAAAGAGCTGGATAACACCCACATTGTGCTTGCTCAAAAAAAAATGGATGCTAAAGAATTCAAAGACTTCAGACCCAACAGCCTTGTGAATGTTATCTATAGAATTTTTACCAAAATCATTGCTACCAGGCTACAATTAATTATGAATGATTTAATCTCAAGGCAGCAAAGTGGATTCATTAAAGGCAGGATTATCCAAGATGGAGTGATTATGGTACATGAGACCATACACTCTATGGACAATAATAAAAAATCAAATATGGTCCTTAAGCTTGATATGAATAAAGCCTTTGACAAGGTCTCTTGGGTTTTTCTAGACAAAGTTTTGATTAAATTTGGTTTTCTTGCTAAATTCAGAAAAATTATTAAGGCTTGCATCTCTACGGTCAGATTCTCAGTGGTGGTTAATGGTGAGCCGGTGGGATTTTTCACAAGCAGCAGAGGGCTAAGACAAGGGGACCCCATATCCCCCCTGCTCTTCATTCTTATGGCAGACAGTCTTAGTAGAACAATTGGTAAAGCAGTTATTGACGGTCTTCTGAAAGGTTCAAAGCCCACTTCCATCAGCCAAGCAGCTTCTCATCAGCAATTTGTGGATGATACAATCCTTCTTTTAATGGCCTCCATCCTTGAAGCTAAGGCAACCAAGGCTATTCTGCAACTTTACGAATCTGCTTCTGGGTAAGAGATCAATTATGATAAAAGCTCCATTTTCTTCTTCAACACTCATGAGGAAAGACAACTTAAAATTGTAAAAATTCTGGGCTGTAAAATAAGTTCACTTCCATCCATGTACTTAGGACTCCCTCTTAGCACTAAAAAAGTTTCTACCAAAGTGTGGAATGATCTGTTGGCGAGATTTCAAAAGAAAATGGTTGGATGGAAAGGAGCCATTCTGTCTAGTGCTGGTAAGTGTCTGCTCATAAAAAGCACTCTTCAAAATCTGCCTATCTATATCATGTCTCTGTATAAGATCCCTTCTACCTTCAGAGAAAGAATTGAGAGGATTCAGAAAAACTTCTTATGGCAGGGCATGGAGGAGAAGTTTAAATATCACTTAGTTGCTTGGGATAAGGTATGCACTCCCAAAAAAATTGGGGGCCTGGGCATAAAAGACATAAAGAAAATGAATGAGGCTCTTATTGTGAAAATGGGCTGGAGAATGCTATCAGAGAAGCAACCCTGGATAGAATTAATTAAGGCTAAATACCTTAATCAACAAGCAGTCTTTTCTTTTCTTCAAGATGAGCATCTTCCTTATGGTTCCATTTTTTGGAATAATTTAGTGAAGAGCAGAAATTTCATCAAACAAGGAAGTAAATGGAAAGTGGGAGATGGTTGTGATATAAAATTCTGGGAAGATAACTGGTTTAATTGCAGCCTTATGGACAGATTTGGTGTTGTCAAAGACAGTCTTGAAAGTAAGTATGGCACTAGAATCATGGATTATATTGAAAGAGATGGTAACAATAAGAAATGGAAAAAACTTTCTGTGGATAGAGATGATCTGATCCAAACTATTTCCTCTCTACATGATCAGTTGGACCTTATCCCCTTAAGTCAGCTGGACGTTAAGGATGAATTGGTCTGGAGCAATTCTATTGATGGGGACTACTCTGTTAAAACTGGTTATAATACTTTCTTTGACAATAGTCAAACTGAGTTCAACTGGAGTAGAATTTGGATGACTGAGCTCACACCTAAAATTAACTTTTTCTTTTGGCTTGCTCTCAGGGGAAGAATTCTTACCACTGACAACCTGATAAGAAAAGGTTTCATAATGCCTAATAGATGTCATCTGTGTAAAAAAGACTCTGAGGATATCAGTCATTTGTTTATCCATTGTGAATATGCTACCAAAATTTGGAGTTTTTCCCTCTCTAATTTTAAAGCTTCCTGGGTGGTGCCGAAGGACTTCAGTCAGTTCTGGACCCAATGGAGCCCGCCCTATAAACATTGTGTTGTGAGAAGGCTCTGGAAATTGGTAATGCCTCATGTTATTTGGAGGATATGGAAAGATAGAAATGATATCATCTTTAGAAATAGTAAACAGAATTATAAGCTCAGTATTGGTAAAATTTCTAATGCTATTAAAGAGAACATTGTTAGATTTAAACCCCCCAAGAACAAGAGTTATCCAGAAAATGAAGAGCATATCTTGTCCCAATGGAAGATTGGAGCTGACAATATCCAAAATAATACCGGTAATAATATTGATAGATCTTTGATACATTGGCACCCTCCTGATCTCAACTGGTATAAGTTGAACTTTGATGGGGCCTCTAAGGGTAACCCTGGGATTGCAGCTGGGGGAGGAGTGATCTGGGATCATAGAGGTAGTTTGATAGCTGCTTATGCTGGTAAAATGGGAATACAAACTAATCATTTTGCTGAAGCATTAGCCGCTTTATGGGGCCTTAGAATTTCTCAGACTCATAATATCCAAAATCTTATTCTGGAAGGAGACTCGCTTAATATCATTAATAATCTTAATCAGTGTTTCACCTCCAAGTTGGAACATCAAGGACTTCATCTTGGAATCCATAAGTATTTCCCAAACCTTTAATAATATTCAGATCAAGCATACTTACCGAGAGGGTAATAAGGTGGCAGATGCATTGGCTAACTATGGCATAGATGTTAATCATATTATTTGGGATAATAGTAATCACATTCCTGAGCAGATTCAAAATAGCATTCAAGTGGATACTTATGGGCATGCAAATACGGAGTAAGGTTAATAAGCATTTGGTGTGGGTCTTTGTGAATAGGACTTACACACGTGCTGACAAGTTTAAAACAACACTCAAGCAGATCTTGGTGGGCAATCAAGGTTATAGTAAGGATAATGATGACTTAAAGTGGATTTATGAGAAGATTAAATTCACACATGCGGGCAATCTTTTTCTTATAACAGCTTTCAAACAGGTTTTTGTGGACATTCAAGTCCGTAGTAAGGATGATGATGACTTGGAGTGGGTCTCTAAGGAGGTTGAAGTTCGCGCATGTGGGATTTCCCAGGTACATAGCAGCATTCATGCAGGCATTCGTGGGAACTTTCATGTTAGCAACGGCTATACTAATCCTCATTCCCATCGCGTGAGAGATCTTTTTAAAAACAAAGAAAGGTGGATTGGAAACTGTGTTTCATATAGCATTCCTCATAGGGGTTTTGAAGAAAATACTTTCAAACACTTAAGCAAGGTGAAAATGGGAGGAGCCCCTTGTCAGATTGAGCCCAGCAGGGACCCGGATTGGAAGAATAATGAAGAGCTATGGAATCTTCTCAACCAGGGAGGCATTACAAATTTTATTGAGAAGATACAGGGTCACGACCAAAGCATTTCCATGTAATTTGTGAAGGATTGGAAGGATCACAAAGTTGAATATGGCGGGCAGAAAATATCGATTAATGAAGAGTTTATAGCTGAAGCAACAGGCCTTGGGATGGATGGGTACCACTTTTTTAATAAAAGGATTGACAGAGCAGCTGAGGAGAGGAAGTTTGTTGAGGGAAATGAGAAACTGGTCTTCATCATGATAGGTTTGAAGATTAGCTCTATCCCTCCGCCATTTGACGAGGTCACCCGCATGATGGTTCGATACATCTCCTTGGAGGGGAGATACGTCACAGTGCCCACTAAGCATCTTGTGTTCCTCAATCACTTCCGCAGAAGTTTCACGGTATGTTTCCCACACTATCTTCTTAATTCTCTTGAACGCTCCATTTTGGAGTTCCAAAAACATACTCGTGTGGTCCCTCTACATCAAGGTCTCATCTTCTTGCTGCATAAACTCTGTATTCTTAAGTATCCCAGCCTTCCTTCTTCCCCCATCTCTGTTCCATCTATCCCCTTCACCACTGCCGCTACCCCCATCTCTTCTCCTTCTATCCCCATCACCACTACCGCTACCCCTTTACCTTCCTTCTCGGCTCCCACCATCATCCCCTCCACCTCTACTCCCACCCCCGTCACCTCCACTTCGACCAGACCTATTACTAGGTCTTCTAAGAAGCTGAAACTGAATACCCCTATTTCGGGGAACGTTCCTCAGGAATTGGAGGATGCTCATAATCTGCTCCATATTAGCAGTGTTTTCTTACATGAGGCTTTGCACACCGAGAGTTCCACACAAAGGCTGGAAGCCTTAGAAAAAGACATGTTGCTGCTGAAAGATGAAGTTAAAAACTTGGCTAAGCAAAAAGGTAAGAGGAAGAAGGAGGAGGAGGTTGATCTTGACAATAAACAAGTTGAGGATATTTATAAAAAACTGAACTCCCTGGACAACCATCTAGGGAAAGCCAAGACTCATCATGACCATAATATGGCTATTTTTAGTGCAATCGAAGACTTCCTTGAGCAGCATGTCCGCAGCGTCTCTGCTCTCAGTGAAATCCCAGCAACTCTTTGGGGCATGGAAAAAGAAAGCAAACAGACCATTCAAAAGCTGGATACTTCTGACCCTACTCACATGATGACATTGGCTTTGTTTACCTCTTGGAAAACTATCAAATCCAGAATCACCAAAGCCACCAAGAAGTAAATGTGGAGCTGCGCTGCTGTTGCTACCTTCCTTCGTGTTTTTTGCTATTTTTAGCTATTTTTTGGCTACTTTTCTGCAGTGTTCGAACTGGTTAGTTGTTTTGTGGTAACTTCTCTTTGGTTACCTTTGGTTCTTTTGACTTATCCAGATCTTGATCCTTTTTGTGATGATTTTCATTCCTATTTTGGCTTGAGAAACATAAGTTTAACCTATGAATGAGTGAATTAAGAACTTTGTATGTATTTTGTAATATGCCAAATAATTATGTAAGTTATGGACATTGTCATAAGAGATAAAGAGCCAACTTAAAAGGTTGGACTATAAGTTGAATGTGAAATAAATTAAAGAATCTGTGGGTGGAAAAAGGATAAAAATATCCTTGCACAATAATGTTCTTGGAATGTTAATTGTAACCAAGATGTAATCATGGTAATAATGTGCCATAGGTTTGCCAACCCTTGAGTCTTTTTTTGTGGTTGGGTCATTGCTACCATTTGTTCATTAGGGAAAATGTGGTATCAACATGTATATGGTGTTGTCGTGTGTCTATGTGAGTCTATGAATTATGTAAGTGTCTTGTGCGTTGTTGAGTTTCACTTCTTGGAGCCCTTGTGGTGTTGTGTAGTGAACAATGTAAGTCAAAAAAAAAATTATCCTGGAATTTTTACTGTGTATTTGTGTGTGTAAATTGTGGTAGTTACACTTGGTATCAGAGCAGAGGATCATGCTCTCGAATCTCTGGGGGAAAATTGAAGTTGTGATGGTGTTGCATGATGGTGGTGGATATTGGAAGAGTAATGTGATATATGTGTGATGTGAACTATGTCGTAATTGTGATATTTTCAATGCACATGTTGTGTAGTCACTTTGTGCGTATTTGTTATCATGTTGATGTGCTTGTGATGAGATTATTCTCTCTCCTTTTCATAGATTTTATGAAGAGTCCATATGTGATGTACCACCTTATTGTGTGTGAAAAAAGCATGTTATTGTGGATTGCGGAGTATTGGAGCATTTTGGGCATTATGTGATATGAAGGTGTATTGAGGTATTGTATAATAAAATTGTTGTAAAGTGAATTGGATTTTATTGTGATGTCGTCACCGTGTTGTGAAAAATCATGTGTGTCACCATGTTGTAATTGGAATTGACTATATGTTGTAAGGTTATACATTGTGTTCCTCATACGTATAATTCATTAAAAAATGTGATGGTTCATACCGTGATTTAGGGGCATATGGTGGGTGTATGATCCCTAATGTACAATGATTTCAATTTGGGTGCAGAATGTGGTAATGTGATGTATCGTAACCCGTAAAATTAATGATTATGTTATACCTTGTATATATACCATGCATAAGATGCTATGGTTAATGTGCGTGAATCACCATTGTGTTAGTGATGCCGTTATATGTTATGTTGTGGACCCTACACTAACCAAACCTAAGGGAAATCAGTAAACTGTGTATGTTTTGAGTGAGAAAAGGTGTATTGTTGACCAGTCACTTGACTTGAGTACGAGATAGGAAGTGGAGCCTTACATAGGCTGAAATCCCACTTTTGTTCTTTTGGTATGTGTGGCAATTGCTCAACGGGTGTCATGCATATTGTGTTTCGTGAACACCTTAGGCTCAGTAGATGATGACTTCTACTCCTTTCTCTCTCCCAATATGGTTATCATATGGATTAAACCTATGTGATTTTGACTATGTTGAGTCTTGTCAAATTGGTGTCGGGATGATTCAGACAAAGATGATGACAGTTGTATTATTGATATGATATTTTATGAGCCGAGGCTCGATGTTTCTAAGTGCCAGCAACTCGTTGAGTACCCCCCCTTGGTGGTTGTATAAGGCCACATAGTTAT
Organism: Taxus chinensis; assembly: GCA_019776745.2. NCBI lineage: Eukaryota > Viridiplantae > Streptophyta > Pinopsida > Cupressales > Taxaceae > Taxus > Taxus chinensis. The sequence continues at coordinate 112,716 of JAHRHJ020003571.1, forward strand.
TGTAATGTGCTATCTCCATGCATGTATTTTATTCATAAATTGAACATTTTCTTTTGTTTTCTTGCAAGAACCATCAATTTTCTTGATTTACATGTTCTTATATTTTGGTAATTTATTTGGTTGTTGCACTAACATGCAGATTTTGCACTAACCATGGCTAACTATCCATTTTATTTTCTTAGTTTTAAATTTGTGAATCAAGTTTACAAGTTTTATAGCCTAGCCAAAGGATGGATATTATTGCCAATTGGCATTTGAAATGGATTGTTATGTTGGTTCTAATGTCGTAATGTGTTGGAATAGGGTCATGGGATTCACCACGGAGTGGTGGAACCTATTGACCCACTTCGTTGTATGGGGGTACAACCTAAGGAGTTACATATAACTAGTGGGTTGTTGAACCATGAGTTATTATGTCACTTGGGTTAGAGGTATCTGGATTGTATGCGCCTAGGGCCATAGGGTGGTTACCCACCTCTTTTGGGGAGCGAAAAGGAAAATTTATCTTTATTTCATTTTCTTGAGGGAGACATAAGACACTTGTGTGGGTGTGATTGATGCTTTGGGAGGTATATGGATTTTTCTTGTGATTCTCTAGAGGTATATGTATTTTTTTTATCCTTTGAGGGAGGCAATAATAGACTTGAGGGAGTCATAAGAGACTTAAGGGAGGCATAAGAGACTTGTGTGTGCATGTGATTAGTGCACTTGGAGTTTTTTTTCTGTAGTTGTTGGTGATGCTTTGGGAGGTATGTGGAGTTATTTTGTGATGTTTTGGGAAGTGTATGTGTTGGTATTATGACTTTATGTGTAACTCTTGAGATTCTTGTTTATGTCTTACAACATTGTTTCCATCTTGACACTATGTAGCTACAGTTATGGTCTGAATTTTTGTAAAACCTTCGTATTTGTACCTGTTGGGAATTCCATGTTGTTGTAGTATGATTATGTTATGAGTGCATTTTTTTCAGGTGCATGTGGGATAAGTACTATGTTGCAAGGGTTATGTATGTTCCTTCCATACTTTGGGTTCGATTCTTGTGATGTGATACAGTCGAGGAAGTGTGTAGTAATATGTCTTATGGACCTGTAGTGTTGTGTTTGGGCCATGTGCGATATCGTGATGTCAGTTTCTATTGGGCACCCACACAAAATGATTTAAATAAAATTCTAAACAATGAATACTAAGAGTTGAAATTAAGAGATACTGTAAAAGAAAAGACTAATTGAGAAGTAAAATAAAATACAACTAACTACCAATCTTCGCAGAACATTAAAAGTTATAATATTGATAAAAACAAAATTAGTTTGGTTACTTTTTGTTGCATTTTACCAACAAGTTGTTTTGTTAAACAACATGTGTCATTATTGACTTTCTTACGTACCTATCCTTCGAGCTTCAATATTGTTTCGCATCGAGGATGATGCTCTTATAAGGGGAGGGAAATGTAGTGCTAGCATAAAATATTACTAAAATAAAATTAAAAAGAGTTGGTAAGGGAACTGATGTGGGGCAAGTGCGAGTTGGTGGTGGTAGGAATGGAGGTTGGTGTGTGGAGAAACTCTTGTAGGCACATGGGCTCTCTCCCAGACATTAAGACCTGTCACGTCCCTTCCTAAGCAGTGACTTGTCACTTTCCTTACATAATAATACAAGCACTTTATTGGAGATTCGTAGGCCTTAACCACGTGGGAACCCAAGTTAACATTGTAAATTTAGCATTTTTTATTGGATAGTGTAAGGCGCATGAGGCATGGTTTTTCCTCCTTACAGGCTCACCATTCCAATTGCAATATAGAGCCCCAACCTTATCAGTTTACATTTGCTTGCTTATTCCCAGCATGTGCGCCAAGGTTGAGGTTTTGTCAGATGTTGTAGTTGGAGATGCTTTGACAAAATTACATGCAAAACATGGAAGCATCGTCTTCGTATGTGAAATGTTTGACTGAATACCTTAAAGCAATGTGGTCTTTGGCCTGCAATGACTGTAGGGTATACACGAACTAGTTTTGTTGAAAAAGCTCACAAAATTTCAGGAAAATACATGCGCAGGTTTAGAGCCTCGTGCCCTTTGCCAACTTCCTCCTATCCTGTGCCAAAATGGGAATTTGTCAGATGCTTGGTTGTAAATGCCTGGTAGTCAAGTATGCATAGTGGGAATCTCACATAATCCAAGTCTTCTGTTGGTGGTAACACGTAAGAGAGAGGTGGTCTAATGGAACATGCCCTGACCACGTAAGCTTCATTTTGTTTTATTTTAAAATGCAAGCTCACAGGGTTAGTGGGAAAGGGTTGTAAATACTTCAATGGCATGAGTCTTGGTGATAACATTCCACCTAGAACTGAATATTATGCCTACTTGGTTGACATTCCCTTGCGGTGCTAGCTATCTTGAGGGGACTCTAAACTTTTGTTATCTCCGTTTTGAGTTCACGACAAAACGATTAGATAACACCTACGAAATTTTTGAAGTTGATTTTGCATTATGGCCTCTTTCAAAGAAATTCGGGTTTTTCAGGTTTTTGGGTTTGTCCGACAGTTCGACATGAGTTTTAACATGCTTTGTGTCGCCTATTTTCCGAAACCCGAAACCCGCTTCATATTGAGTAAATCGGGTTTTCGGACCTCCGGCGCATCGGAACATGACCTATTCAAAACATGTTTTGTGTCACTTGTTCCCCGATACCCGAAGTCTGATTTAGTCCTTTGTATCGGGTTTTCGGAGCTGTGAAGCATCTAAACATCTCATGCTTTATGTCTCGTGTTTCCCGAAACCCGAAACCCGAATTGCACTAAGCCCCCTTGTGTCGGGTTTTCGGACCTCTCTAACATGCTGACATGGCATTCATGCCGAGTTTTCGGTGAGTTGGCACGTGCCAAGCTGAAGTGTATTAATTATAATTTTTCTTATAAATACGCTGATTTCCATGTCATTTTTACCGGACGTATTTTTAACCCGTGGATTTTTCGTACATGCTCTTCCAACCTCGAAACCCGAAAGCTCGGCTGTTCCCGTTTGAATCACCATTTTTCGATCTTCCCTTTCTCTGGTTGAAGGTATTTCTCTCTCCACTCTTTGTTCCTAGTTTTTATGGATTGATTGCGCGAGAATTCTTCCCATTTTCTTGCTGGGTTTTGAAAGATTTTTATTCTTCTTCTTTCTAGAGTTCTTTTGAAAAAAGGGGTTTAGGTTTTAGGGTTTATTTCTAAATTACCATTTGGTGCTATTTCCTCAAAATTTTATTATGTGCCTGGTACATGAATGGTTAAAAGGAGATTGCATGTTTGAAATTCAACGAAAAAACCCTGTTTTTCTCTTCTCGGGTTTTGAAGGCTGTTATGCAGTGTCGAAGACCTGAAGTATATTGAAGGCTTGGTGTGTCAGAATTTCCAGAGTTCCCGGCATCAACACAAGTGTCGGGCTTTCTTCCGTTTCCGACATCATCGGCAGTGTCGGGCTTTCCCAAAGTTCCGACATTATCAAACGTATCGGGTTTTTCAGAAGTTCCGACATTTTCAGCGCATCGGGTTTTTAGGATTTTCCTACATCATCTTCACCAGTGTCGGACTCTTCTGTTCTTCCAGCATATCCAGCAGGTCAGAATTCTCACAGTGAGCAGCATCTTCTGCGCTTCGAAACTTTCTTCCTTCGACGTCCTTCATGTCGAACCCTGGTCCATCTCAGGAAAAGACCGAGAAGTCAGGCAGAATGAAATACAAGTTTAAAAATCTGGAATCTCCATCGTATATTGATTGCAACTACGACATCCTAAGACTCCGAACTCGGGAAATATAAACATAGAAGATATTTGGGTGGATCTGCGTAATGAGGTTGGACAAAAAGGATAATAACAGATTGACTATTGCTGAGATTCAAACACTGGAGCTTGCTGATTTACCAGAAGGTACGGGTGACAATGAAAGTGTTTTGGATCTTTCCTATGATGGACTAAAGGAGGATCAATATGTTTTCCCACCTATTGATTGGTCAGCCAGCGAAAAATCCTCTATTACAGATAGGTCAGCTCTAATCCTTGCTCGCACCAAAGCATGGCTCTCCTCTTGGGGAATGAATTTTAAAGATGATAAGTTTTCAAAGTTGGCTGCTTCAGAGGCGGGGCCCTCCAAAAAGGAAAAGGACAGAAAATCTTCTAGGGAGCCTATAAAGGTCAAGATTGTCAAAAAGAGGAAAGAAAGAGAAATCTCTTCAATTATTTCTCCAGTAGAAACGGTGAATGTGCCAGAATCACCAACACCACCAGAAATAGGAGAAATTAATTTGGAAGGAGGAAGCCAGCTTTTGTCTTCACCATTTGCTGATTGCTCAACTGAAGAGACCTTATCTCTTGCATCCAAGGCTTTGGAGTCTGGATCTGTGCCTCTTTCCACACAACCACTCCTACCTCCTTATTCTCCATCAACTTCTTCAGTAATGGCCAGTATTTTCTCTGGACTTTCACCCCTCTCTGTTGGTACCCAAGTGATCACCAACACGCCCCCTCCTGTGCCTCTTTTTATTGGATCTACTACCATGTTGGTAACTATTCCTCCTCCACTAGTAGAATCTTCTCCCCTTGAGGGTATGATACCAGCTTCTACAAACATGGCAACTCCCTCTGATACGCCGCAATGGCTACTCGAGCAAACTCCAAGGAAGAGGAAGGTGATTGTACCCCTACCAGCCTTTGATTTCAGCTCACTCAAGGCTCCTACTGCGAAATCAGCCAAGAAACCCAAAATAGTTTCAAGGGTTTTGGTGGATGCTTCAGGAGATAAGTTCGCAGAGATTGCCACTCCCTCGACTGACAAAACTAGAGAGGATATAACAGCCTCTGATTATCAGGTAACCAGGGTGGCTCTAGGGAAAGTGACAGTAGAAGGGGCGCAACAAGATGCACGGGATTCCATAAACGTGTTGTGCCAAAAGTTGAAAGAAACAAAGGACAGCAGAGATGAGCTTAAGGAAAAAGTGGAGCAGTTGACAGAGGTTTTGATTAAACTCTCAAAACCCCTTGAATCCATACCACCTTCTTCTATTTCTGTCGGATTCGATTTCTCATCAGTACCTACAATTGAGAAGATTGCTAAAAAAGGAAGGGTGGTTGATGAATGGATCCAAAGGTTGCTCCAACAGGGGAAGGAAGTAATTCAAGACGTGGTGAAAGTTCATCAGTCCTTGGGAGACATTCAGAAGGATGGAGAGAAGATGGATGATGAATTCTCTCAAGAAATTGGACATCTTGATTTGACTTTTGAAGCTCTCCAGGTGTTAAAGCAAATACCAGCACATCTCTTGGTAGAAGAAGGTATTCTCCCACATACAGATAAGCATTTCCAGCTGACCAAGGCCATCAGGTTCAGAATAAAGATTCTCAATGAAGCCTGCAGTAAGTTGAGAGAATCAAGGGATAAATTGATTGATGGGAAAAGTGATCTGGAAGAAGAATTGCTGAAGATTTGTCCAAAGGTGTCAGTTGGGAACTCAGGTATCCTATCAGCAGATGATCTCTTCAAGACAAATCCAAGAGTCTGTTCAGCATGAACCAATAACGGATTTGACCTTGAGATCATTGATCGGTTTGTAAGGGTTGAACATTCTTTGGAGGCCTTAAGAAAGCTCAGCAAAGGATTGAAAAAGCTTCCCGGCACTGCCAGCGATGTTCATGAAACCTGTGAAATTTGGAATGATCATTCCACTGCGCCTGATGAAAATGAAATGCAAGGCATAATCCGGAAGTTCCAGGAATTTCAGAGCAAACAGTCTCAGCTGGAGGAAGAAAAAGAGGAAGGAGCAAAGGATGATGATTCAGATTAAGTCCCAACGTTTCATGTCATTTCAGTCTTGAAATTGACATGTCTTTTTCATTTCTGTTTCGTCACATTTTTGAATCATATTTTGACTTGATCTCCTGCGTGAGAATCAAGCAAAACAGAACTCTTGTTAAAACGCTATTTTTTAGGATCTGCCCTATTTTATCTCTACTTCTTTTGTTATAAATAAGGAATGCTTATGCATTCCAAAGGGTCGAGATTTTTTGGAATATTTGGGGGCTATTGGAAAGAAGAAAAACTTTGTGTTTTCATTCAATCATTTTGAAGAATAGGAGTTGATATTATTTTACAGACTTTGTGTTGTGGAATATATCTTACTTAAGACAGTGTTCTTATGTTCATGATCTTAAGCTATTCTTTGCATAGCATCTTAGTGTTTCTGATTATTTCAGACATTATATTTGTGATCTAAAGCTCGTATGATTATTTCGTGCTCTGTGTTTACTCGAAAGAAAATACGTTTCTCTCATTTCCTTTCTATTGTGCTTCTTTCATTGTAACAGTTTCTAACCCAGTTCATTTACGAAAGAAATATCCTTGAATCGTGTGAATGTGGATTTCGGGATTCCATCCCAACCCCCAATGGTTAGATTAGTGTGAATACTGTATATATTTTTTACCGTGTTTTAGATTAGCAATAAGCAGGCAGCCTCACCTGTCTTTGAGGAGAGATTTAAATCCCATATACTGTGGTTGAACCTCATATTTTGGTTTGACAAAATATCCAACCAACAAATTTATCATCAACTCGCTAATTAAACTTGTGGTGGTTGTGTGGACGTGTTTGGTTGGTACCCATGTAGAGCGCATAATAATATGGGGCTGCAATAAATTTCAACTCTTCTTTTGAGGTGGATCATCAAAATGCTGCAACTTATGTCTTCTGTCAAACATCTTTATTTAAGGAGAACGATTCAAAAAGATTCATTTTATTGAAATAAATGTGGTTCCAAGCTCCATAAAACTTTTCAAAAATTCTCCTAGCTCGTGTTCAGTATTGAGCCTTGAGTAGGCCCTAGCTAAAATCGTCAAAACTTAATGGGCAACATATTCTGTTGGAAAATTTCAAGTGATACTTTTGGAATATTTGTATGTCGTAATGGAGGTCAGATCAACACTTGGAACTATTTGACAAAATGCCCAAGCGAGATGTTGAACTGAATCCTGTGGGTTTTATCGACTTCGTTATTGATCCAAGCATGGTTCATCCCTCCTCATCTCTCATAATTTCTATTCTTTAGTTTTATTTTGCAATGAAATGAAAATTTATAACCAAAGGATTTTTGTATATTATACTATATAAAATAATCTTGTTTTAAACATAGTCAAAACTTTATATCGTAGCTTACAGGATCCAATATTGCAAATTGGTAGACAATAAATGATTTCTTAACACTCACATCATGATGATCTAGTAAGCGTCAAACCAAACTAGATTTCTACATTACCTTTTTTAATTGACATGCTGAAATTGAGTTCCCTGTAAATGATTTGACCGCTACCTTGTTTAATTAGATAAATTATAATTGCTGGGGACTCGCAAAATAACCTTCATAACTCTAGAAAAGGGAGGTTAAGATTCCATTGCATACCTTGATAATGTGAGGTGTCACTCCAATCCTTGGATTGATCCCGAATGAAATTTTGTGATCTTTTTGACGCCTTTATAGGAGTCATGTTACACTGTTTTGCAGTGATAGGAAGTTGTTAAATCTAGAAATTTGGCTTTCGTTTTGAACTACCATTCAAAACCTGGATAGAGAAATTAATATCCGTCTTTGCAAACCTTTAGTGTTTTTACTAGACAATTACACAGGAATTTTAGTTTAGGGAAAAACACTTTTCTGGATAGTTTGGCAATGGCATTTTGTAGGCCTCTTGTCGTAGTTTGACTAAGTCAAACTAGGCCAATTATGACCAGTGGCTCTAGAAAACATGTTGTCGTTTGATACCATTTGCTAAGTTTCAGTCCTGTCGACTCTGGTGAATTATCCATATAAAGAGGAACTTGTAGGATGTTTCTCATTTCACATTCATCCATTGGACGTCAGTTCTGGACGTGGTTTTTTGATCCCTTGAGCTAACTTTTATTCAATTACACCTAGGTCGATTACGACCGATGACCCCGAAAAACTAGCTGCCAAACGCAAATTGTTCGCTAGTTCAAAAAAATTTCAGTTGTTATGAACCCTTGGAATATAATTGGATACGTAGAAATTTAACCATGGTGTGTTTGCTCATCAGAAGACAACGTTTGAAAGTGGTTTCTTAGCCTCTAAGTCCCAATTTGAATGCTTTTGTAGCTAGCTAGAAAATGTAAAAAGAGAAAGTTGTGGGACCCTCGTCGGGTTGCCAAACCATCGTGGAAAATTTTGACACATGTAAATAACTATTTGAAAATTCTATAGTGTAACTTGTTGTGTGAAATAGAAATTTTGACAAAATGGTGTTTCTCTCTCTTCCTTTATCTTTATCTCTCCTTGGTTACGAAAAGAAGTGAAATGAAATGAAATGAATACATGCCCCTAAACCTTTTATCTCGAATGAAAATTGTAATTTTAATATTATATATAAATGGGAAACTGAACAATGTTAATTATGTTAGATTAGGGTGGATGCCATGCCAGCGATTTATCGTTGATTTCATCTTCACATGGTTTTGCAGGATGAAAGAATGAAGGGGAAAAGGCGATGTGTAATTTATTATTTATCATTGTAATTTATATATTTCATTGTAAAATGAATACATGTACAATGTAGTCTCATGTTATAGCAAAAGTTATATTTAAAATTTTCTAAAATGTATGAGATGCTAGTTTTAGGGACATTTAGTAAATGTGTATTTTATCATAGTTTCAATTTGATTCATAGGACGTATGGTAAAAAGGTTTGATATATATATATATATATATATGGTAAATTAATTTGAAGTTAATATATTGTAGTGTTTTTTTAGCGTTCAATAAACAATTAATTAATTACGGTATATTATTCTTACTTTGTAAATGTAATAAAGATATTTAATCGAAACACTCAACCCTAGTTTAAGATCTGTGCATAACATGTCTTCTTGTGTGATCATTTTTACCATAGAAGACATTGAAACCGTAGAATGAACTTAAACTCTACACTCGATGGAACCTCCTAGCTTAGATAAATAAGAGCCCAACATATAGGGAATGTTTATCATCTTAGGCGGTATGTTTAGTGACATCATCATAAACCTGACAGATAGGAGTGACACAGTCAAACTTTATCGGGAGTAAGTAGAGTTAACTCTTCCTTCATATCCTAGTGGACTACCTTGTCTACTGAAGATAGATTTAGAATTAAACTTCTACATCGAATGAAGTGCTTGTGGGATCCAGATGACATCATGGAGCTAGTGGAATAGTTGTACTATCACTTAAAATCTTGTTATTAACCTCTTTTGATCCTCTTAGCTAAATGTCTTATCTTTGGCTAGTGACAATATAGTGCCTGGATCTTTTACGGAGAGTGTATAGGATAAATATGTTTTTGAACCTTAATCTAGTCTATAATTGGGAGTAAAGTCTGAGTGAAAATTGAAATTAAACTAAACCATAGTTGATCAGGAGGTTAACTTGTGGGTAGAAAATTATAAGTAACTCCTTGCAAATGAAATTGATTTGAAATATGTTAACTTAAGAGAAGCCAGGAAACTAAAAACTTGGTTCCATAATCCCTTGTTATGCCTTTTATGACATTAGGAATAAAATAAATTTCTCTTGCATAATCGTGAAATGCGAAAACATGGGATCTTACTTTGAAAACAAATCTTGTGGTTCGTGTGTAGTTCTAAAGCTTCCTATCATGTACTTCTTCTAGATGTTAGACAATACTTATGTAACTCCTTTTGTTATAAAATAATACTAATAATGAGACCATAATGTGATGTAATAGTAAAGCATATAAGAATAAACATGAGATTTGAGGTTAGGAATAATGCCACTCTTGGAGCCCTTTTAATCTAATTAAACATTTTTCATGTGTTACAAAGAATATGTGTCTCCCCTTGGTGAGATCAAACTTCGAGTAGAGCAAAAGATATATACTTATAATCTAAATACAATTTCTTGTTTTGGGAATGTCGAATCGGGAAATAAAGATACCGTGATTGAATAATGTTTATAGGGAAAAGGTATCTTGAATCTAAACCACCCTCCCTTAAATCCTAATATTGCTTTCTGGACATCAAGTCAGATTCACTTGAGTTGCAAGGGTAAAATGTAGACATTGAATAAATGTTTGAGAAACATAAGTTTAACATATGAATGAGTGAATTAAGAACTTTGTATGAATTTTGAAATATGAAAAATAATTATGTAAGCGATGGAGATTGTCATAAGAGATAAAGAGCCAACTTAAAAGGTTGGACTGTAAGTTAAATGTGAAATGAATTAAAGAATCTATGGGTGGAAAAAGGATAAAAATATTGTTGCACAATAATGTTCTTGGAATGTTAATTGTAACTAAGATGTAATCATGGTAATAATGTGTCGTGGGTTTTCCAACCCTTAAGTCTTTTTTTGTGGTTGGGTCATTACTAGCATTCATTCATTAGGGAAAATGTGGTATTGACATGTATATGGTGTTGTTGTGTGTCTATGCGATTCTATGAATTATGTAAGTGTCTTGTGCATTGTTGAGTTTCACTTCTTGGAGCCTTGTGGTGTTTTGTAGTGAACAATGTAAGTCAAAAAAATTATCCTAGTATCTTTACTATGTATTTGTGTGTGTAAATTTTGGGCGTTACAGTTCCAGAGGAAAAAATTGGACATGGGCACCCATAAAGGGGAAGGGGCACCCGTAGGTGCCAAAGACCAAAAATAGGTGCCTGTGACTATCGAAAAGCTCAGAAAAAATATCTTTGACTAGTCACAATGTGTTCATTTTCCTTCTCCTTTAGTCATTATGAGGTATCATAATGTTCGTTGAGGTCGCTAGAAATCTGCAATGAATTAATGACCTGCAAAACCCTCAAAGAGACCCTAAAAATAAAGATTGAAAATGAGGGGTCATATTGGCCTCAATTATCACAATGGTGATCTTACGACTGAGAACTGCACTGCATCTTAGACCCAATGTATTTCTATGTGTGTGTGTGTGTGCGGAATCATTCCCTAGGTGGCCCTCTTGTATGTCACACTTGATAGCGAGAAAAGTAGCTAGATGTACAGAAATGTAATAGACATGTGCATGAAATATAATAAAATCCCCTCCTATGAATTGTATGCATAATAATACATTCCCTTGCCCTTGAATGGATGCTAGAATGGATGCTTTGATTCTCTTGAATAGCCTTTGGATGCAACCTTAGGTGGAGATAGCTAATGCTTAGTGTTTGGTCCCTTATTATGATCACATAACTTTATATTTAGATGATTCCTTTGTTTGAATTTTGTAATTGACCCTGAAAAGACCCAGCTACCAAAAATAAAATATGCTCAAACGACCATAAATGACTAAAAATATGTGATTAAAGTACAAAGAGGTCAGGGGCACCTAAAGGGGATGGGGGCACCTAATGCTGATGTCCTAATTGGGCGCTAGTGTCCAGACTCTAAGAAATTGATGTAGGAGCTAGACTATATTTGCAGAATAAAATACACGGAATAATGATATATCTTTCAATTCATTCTGGATAATTTACATAAGATGCAATTACAAATATATAGGCACATAGTTTCCTATAAATTAGGAAACTATTCTACTAACAAATACTAATCACGTGAGTTGTTTGTAACAACCAAACAACTCAACACACATTTGTTATTAGTTGTTTTATATAACAACTAAATAACAAATTACTAATATAATAATAATTACCAAATGTAATTATTATCTACACAATGTAAATACTAATTCCTAACATTCCCCCCCTTAGTGTTTACATGGTAGAAAAACATCCACACTCTCAACTGCAATATGCTCACCCCTGTGGCATGTCCAACTCTGTGACTCATGACCTTGATCTAAAAGAAAGGCTCTCTCCTTCCATGGTTTTAAACAGGCTTACCACAAACCTTGATGTGATAGGAACCTCATCAACTGTCCACCTCGTGTGGTTTTCTGGATCCTCCCACAAACCCTTTCAAGATCCATGAACTGAATTACTCTGGTGCTATTGTTCATCACTATGCTTATACATCAGGGAATTATGTAGGAAACACAACATGCATATCTCAAAATTACACAATAGAAGATATATTGAAAAAATTTCACATTACTTCCTATAAGAATCGTAATGTTCTTAATTGTAGTCTCTGTCATTGATCGTTGCCACTCGATCTCGAACAGCATAGAAAACTACCACTGCCACTAGAATCTTTCCTTGACTAAGTTGTTTTGGGTACAGAATAGGAATGGAACATTGGTATGTATTCCCCCCCACAATGTGAAATTCCACTCAAATAGATATTGAGAAGAAAAATGCATCGAAGAACATACTCCTGAATGGATCTTGCTAGTTAGGTCTTGCTGCACATGGTCACTAATGCTAGTGAACGTATTCTTCTAGATGACCATCTTCCAAAGAAGTACGGCAGTCAAAGGACCAAGTCAGTCAGAGGATCACTGACAGTCATCTGCGCTCCAACAAAACTCTCTTTCCAACATCCATCAAATACCACACAAAACAGGAACACTGCAAACTGAAGCACACTGAGAAAATGGAAACCAAACTGAAAATCATATACTCACACCATACATATGCCAGCACAGCTTCTGTGCAGCCCCGTCGTTGGTGACTGACGAGAGGTCGTTGTTCGACTTCCTTCCTCCGATGCCTCCTTCCTCCATTTTTGTGGCTTCTAACTCAACCAAATGAAAGTTGTAAGCTCATTTGTTTCCACATTGAAGTTATTCTCCCCCCGCAATGTGAAACATTTTAGTTTTAGGACATCGGGTACAACCGATAATGCGTCCCACAAAATAGCCAAAAAATATGATATTTTTCAAAGTGGGTATTTTATCCCAAAATTAGAACCACTCTAATGAGAATTAAAAAATAAACACTTTTGCAAAAAACGGTGCTCAATTTTGAGTTACCGTGTAAAAGTTATTGAGGTTACAATTTCCCGTAAATTGGTCCAATTAAAATAAAATTGAATCGCCCTCAAAATTCAATTATTAAGTAAAAACTATAGAAATATATATATATATATATATATATATATATTTTAAACTATAATTTTTCTAAATAATTTTAAAAAATGACCAATAAGAAAAAACCTGTGTGTTGCATTTCTTTTACCAGATGTACATTTCCAGCCACAAAAACGTCTGTTTGACAGCAATTTCGTCATATCTTCATGCTGAACCTGACCCTAATGTAAACTACAAAGTTTTGTGTATTTTTCTCATCTTTTCAACCCAAAAAGAATCGTCTCAATCCGATGTTTTATGAGGAAGATATGTTCATTTTACTGAACACTACTTGTATTTTTTTGGACGGATTTTTGAATATTATCTTTGGCCTCTTAAATCTTCTTGGCTCTCATAGGAATAACCTTCTCTGGTACCAAATGTAGGATCTGGACTATATTTACAAAATAAAATGCACGGAACAATGATATATCTTTCAATTCATTCCGGATAATTTACATAAGATGCAATTACAAATATATAGGCACATAGTTTCCTATAAATTAGGAAACTATTCTACTAACAAATACTAATAACATGAGTTTTTTGTAACAACCAAACAACTCAACACACATTTGTTATTAGTTGTTTTATATAACAACTAAATAACAAATTACTAATATAATAATAATTACCAAATGTAATTATTATCTACACAATGTAAATACTAATTCCTAACAATTGACAAGTCAGAGGTCAGACTGAGTAATAAGGTGTCCAAGACCGAAAGTGGAAGTAGAAAGAAAGAAAAGATGGTCAAATACATGGGTTAATTAGTACTTTTCTTACTTAGGAATCATATGCATAGTAGTGTACAATCATGACTGGATAATTAATCAAATTGTGTGATTTTGTGTCTATAGAATGAAAAAATATATTCTAACATTGGTCTAGGGATGCTACTAATTGAGGATGTGAAATATGAGGAGGAAGTGAGACAATTATATCTAGAGAAAAAAACTGAGAGACTTCCTTAGTAGACATGACATCATTAGAGTCATACTAAGATGCCTCTATAATGATTTGGGAGTCTTGTTTATCTCTCTATGGTGGTCATAGATGGAGGAGTGCTTACTATGACTTATGGAATGGATGGTGACATGGGTGGTGGTATAGAGATGCCAATTATATGTGGGCTCATGGGTAGTGATGTGGCTGCGACACTATATGCAAAAAAAATCTTCTCAAAACTGGTTACAATAGGGCTTTAAGAAACATGAGGAATAACACTTGGGGCACTTAAAGTTATGGTCATTGGTACATATGTGTCTTGGTGGCCAACCATAATATTAGAGGTACTTGGTTCACTCCAAGGGAATAAGGGGACACTCTTGAGACATAAACATATGATTAGGAGATACAATTGTAGTAGTAAGAGGCATTGAAATAATTAAGAAACTAGGGGACATTGAAATGGTAAAACTTATAGATTCTTGTGGCACATAAGTTAAAATTAAAGATATGTGGAGGGGAACTAGAGAGTAATGCTATGATTACTTGAGAATATCTAGCAAGACCAGTTGGAGGACTTAACTTTGAGGCTTTTAGGGAGAGTCCCTGTAGAACTTTCTTTAAATAGGGCCAGCATTTCTAGGTGAATTCATCCCTATAATAGCCATTAAAGCAACAAGTGAGGCCACTATTGGTGATTTATCTTCAAGTTTCACCCATTTCCATGCAAATTTGTAATTATTGATCACTTTTTAATCATTTTTAGGGTTTTTATGGAACTAATCATCTACAACCCATTGGTTATATTGTAGATTGATCTAAGGGAAAAAGGATGCCAATATCACACTATATTATAGTGGAATCCTAACATCTCAATTTTTGTTTCCTAACAAACTTTAAATATTACATATGTGAATCCTACTTTTGGATCAAGGGTCAATTATTGAATTCAATCTCTACCAGCATGAGTGGTATGTTGGGCTAGACCTTGATATTTTTGTAGAGTCCCTCAACACCTATACAAAAATGATGGGCCATTTATATAGCAATTATTTAAGCAACAATGTTGGGGCCATCATGAATGCAATCCTCAATATAGTGAATTTCATATAATACCAATAAGCACCAATATTCATAACATATTTCCTCATCTTTCTTAATAGTCTAAGCACAAACTCTTCATTAATAAGCTTATACACTAAAGGATAAAAAAGTTACAAATTTCTTACATACAACCCTGATACCTATATACATATAACTTTCTAAAAAACACATGAATTACATGTTAGAAGGATGTGGCCACTTTGGGAAGTGAACATCATTTTTATTCCATACTTCATCATGCACAATAAAGAAAAGTCTAAATTCCTTTTGAAGTAGTGAAGGCCCAAATTAGGGTACCCGCATCATTATTTATCATGATTTGCACACTTATTCTCACACACTCATTGTGAGGGAGAACTACATGGGACTAAGGACTCTTTGGAGTATTGTTATATAGGCTATGCTCAATTACCATAGGGGTTAATGAGGAAGCTTGACTAAACCATGTACTAATCTCTTTTTAGATCACAAGTGCAAAATTAGTCTTTTAAGTGCAAGAGAAGCCATTTAAAGGTACAAAATATTGATCAAAAATATTTGGAAATAGAAAACAAGTATTATAACACATTTGGAATAGGTGAAAAATAAAAATATTAGGCTAGAATAGCAAAGGAGACATTCCTTAACCATAGGATGCCTTTATTGAGTGAACCTTTTTTGAGTTGGATGAACCCATCCTCTACTCAATTTCAGGCTCCCATTTTTAATAGACCATTTTGAAGCCTTGCACAACATCCTTTCCTAGTTTCAGATCATCACCACAACCCTTAAGCCTAATTTAGGGTGAATATGTTCTAATCCTAAACCTAGTCTCTATACTTTTAGAAGTTGTGCTTTACTATATATCATCATTTATCATAGTTCTAGGACATTGTTTCTATATCTACATTGTTATAATTATATTTATAAATTTTAGCTATATCATAATTAGATTAACCTATTCTTGATATTACATTTTTCTAAACGTGATTTATCTATCAATCACACAACCCTATGTATTCACTCATCATCCCTAGTCTTACAAAATTTTAAGTTTGATTTTCAATACCATTGCTTTTGTTTCAACTTTATCAAGACCCTACTATACCCATATGTGTTTGACATTTCTATAATGGTTGATATTAATACATATTTTTACATATACCCTCCTAGTTATACCTCCCATGTTGATGGAAAATTGAAAAAGGAATTAGAGGAATGCATATTGGAAAATCTTGTTTAGGTCCCTCAATTTATCTACGGTGTTAAAAAGCAAAAGACAATATTTGAAAAATCTATGATGGGGAAAACTCAAACTGATCTCTCAAGTGATCCAAATCTACTTTCTAATAGATCTTCTCCCATATCATAGCTACTATTCATGTGGTTTCCCAAGATTTACCTGTGTTTGTTTTTTTAATTATGGTTGTATCACACATGATCCCTCAAGTTACCATGCCTATCCCTACCCATTGCATGACTTCCGTTGCACGACCAACAATTACATTTGTTGTTATAAATCTTCATCATAATGCATATGTAAAACTCCTTGAAAACATGCAAGTAAAAATAACCCTTCTTACACAAGGCCAATCGCAAGTCATTGTGAGGCTAATAAGGTTGCTCAATAATTTGTAATCCCTTGATTTACTCAATTATCCACTACCACCTACATTTATTCCACCAAAATTATCATTCTATGATAGAAAATCCAATCCATGACAACAAATCTACACATTTATGGCTTCATGTATGGATGATGTACATAACAACATCTTGCTATCCAAACTCTTCTTATTTAGTCTCAAGGAATATGCACTATATCGATTTAATACCCTTCCCTCGGGTTTAATATCCTCCTTCCAAATAGTGGGTGATAAATTCATTTCCCATTTATCAATCAACATTGGTAAACACTTATCCTTTGCTCAAATTACCCAAGTTAATCAACCCAACAAGAAGGTCATAATCCATGTCTTACGTTATAAGAGTATGCTCTCCTAAGGAACCAAACACATTGACAAAGGGGAATTAATCGAATGGTTTATTGTTAGCCTCAATGTCCCACTTAGGGAAAAGATCACATCCGTTACCTTCACATCCTTTGAAGACCTATGTTAGATTTTTAAGATCAATGAGACCAAACTCCTCACAGATGACATGTTAAATGCACCTGTGTCCAGTGGAAACAAGTTTCAATCCAATCCCTTATAAAAGGAAAACCCAGTAACATTAAGAAAAGTGATGAAAAAATGTCAATGCCACAAAATAAGCACCAGATGTAGTCCTTATCTCCACCCAAAATATAATGGACCCATTTACCTAAACCTCCTCATAACATATTGCAAAAGATTATTTAGTGCAATTTAATTTAGTTTGATGATGTTGGGGTGTTAATTCTCTAATCCCTACTCAAGGGTAATTTACAAGTTTTCTGGAATCGCTCATGTTGGTGCAATGCTTCTATTGATCATATTGTGACTCGTTGTACATGTTTTAGCCAACTTGTCATGATCCATTCATCTCCTTTGGTTCTTGGGAAATATATTGCAAGCTCTTTCAAGTTCTAGGTTTAAATTCAACATCTCTAGAATCAAGCCCTCAATCACTTTCACCAATTTTCTCACTCACATTCTCCTCAACACGTTGGAGCTCCATTTTAATCAATTTTTCCTAGAATTTTTTATTACCTCGAGTTCAACGTTACTTTACAGATATGTTCTCTTCTCTCACCATTTCCATTTAGGTATGTAACTCACCTTGGTCTCTACCATTCCACAATGCGCAATAGATTCACTTTCTCTACACTATCTCTCTACATGCTCAATCTTGGGATAGCTTTGTTGCCATCTTAAATACATTTTGCATGGTCTTCGTGAAACAATGTGAGTTTGTATGTTATTTCAGCTCCTTATTTTATCTCACCATACTTAACACACATAAACCTGGTGGGGTCCATGCTTTCCCTGAATTACAAAAATAAATACAAAAAAGTCTTAAATAGCCTAAGTTTACTATAGACTTTCCTATATGTTTTTAGATTGCATTTTCTTTGCATGTGTAGTTTTTAGGATCGATCATGGCTCATGGTAAACCTCTGATCCTTATCTATTATCTTTTCCCTCTCCTCAGGTTTTGACAATTTGGGGCGCCATTGTCTCTCACAACCATTTAATATCCTTGGTCTATGTTCGTGGTGATTATGCTAAAATGTAAAATAATATCCTAATCTAATGCAAGTCTGTAGTAAATAAATAAGCAATGAAATATAAAAATTAACCAAAGCTACTAAAAAATAAGAATATGAAACCCTAAAGTGTAAAGAGGGTTGGGAGAGCCTTAGCTGATTTGAAGAGGTTGCACGATTATGTCACAGTGGAGACCAGATGAACAGAAAAGAGAGTTCGTCATTTTAGAGCCTGGAAAAATTCAGATCTGACATATTTTACTGGAATGGGGTGCTTGGAGAAGGATAGGGGTGCTCAGGGCACTATGATCTGATTTTTTGGTGCCCTAGTCTACAGAAATGGTCGAAACCTGGTTTTGGTATGGTCGTTAGGGTTTCATACTTGTTCGTCTTTTTTCATGTGTATGTCGCACTTATATCGTTGATGTCATTGTAAACCTGTAATGAAGAAAGCACCTGCAAAACCCCAAACAAATCATCAAACCCTAAAAAAGAAAGATGTAAATGAAGGGGTTAGACTTTTTTCATCTGCCACAATGGTGGACTTACAAGTTAAAATTGCATTAAATCTCAGACTGAATGTAGTTACGTGTGTGTGTGGAATTTTTCCCTAGGTTGGTATTGTGTGTGTCACACTTGAAGTAGCGAACAAGTAGCTAGATGTAGAATGTAAATAATGTGTACATGGAATAGAAAAAACTCACCTCCTATGAAGTGTGATGCAGATGAACCAATTTTTGTCCCTTGTGATGGAGTTAGATGGTTGTAAATGGAGTTATAAATGCTTTGATGGATACAACCTTAGGTGGTGATAAGTAGTCCTTAGTGTTTGGTCCTTTATTATGATCACATAACTTTATATTTATATGATTCCTTCACTTGAATTTTGTAAATAACCTCAAAAGGGGTTGATACCAAAAAGATAAGATGCTCAAACAGCTAGAAAGGACCCAAAAAGTGTGACCAAAGTTAAAAGAGGATTGAGGCGCCCAAAGACAATGAGGGCGCTTGGTAATGGCGTCCTAGCTACAGCCCGAGTCCAGAAAGGGTAAAATTGAAGTATGAAAAGATAGATTGGGCCAATAAAGGTGAAAGACCGAAAGTAGCAATAAAAATCAACGAAAGATGGTGAAAGACATGGGTTAATCAGTAATTTTCTTACTTAAGAACCATATGAATAGTATTATGTGATCGAGACTAAATAATTACCTAAAGTGCTTGATTTTGTGTCTACACATGGTCACTGTTCAAATTTCCATTGGATTCATCGTTAATCTCAATTCCCATATCTCATCTCAGCTCCACCACTTATCATTTGATTCCAACTATCTCATGATGAATTTTCCACTGTCAAACCATAGTCTCACCACCTTGGCTAGAGATCTCCAATGTAACTTGGATCATGTTGCTTTGTTTTAGTTTCTACGATTTGTACATCCCTCACCTCCGCAACACTACCATGAATCTTGCTTTGAGAATTATGTTTATCCTCAATAAAATTACTAAGTTTGATATTTCATAACCACTTCCATCAGTGTCATTTTATTTTCTTTCAAGCACATACCATGATCAAGAGGACATTTTCAATTTATGATGTTCTCTACATCTCCCAAAATAATTTGCATACATAAGTACTTGTCTAGATATTTTAGACACCTTTTGAATGAGGAAAAATAGAGTTCGTATGAGGAAGATATCATTTGTTGAGGTTCAACTCCAACTGGATAAAATAAAGTGCAGGTTTTCACAGTGCCGATGCAGTGGAATGAGAATTTGTTAAGTGGAATAATGTGGAAGCGACAAGTGGAATTCTACTCAAGAAAAAGGATGGTTTTAGCCTCTGATATTTAACGATTGAGGTGGGTCCCACATAGAGTGCCGAAAGGGGGGCCAACAGTTGGTAGGGTCCACTTTTTTTATGGAGGGGGACCATTCTGCCATTATTTACTAAGCATAGCATGTGATTTTGGTTATCAAGCTTATAGAGGTATAACTATTGGTGCATGTAGAGTATTTCCCAATTATTTTCCAAATAGTCCAACGAGCTCGGTGAAATGTATATCAAGCCAAGACTAGTTGTAGAGTGAGCTGGATCTAAGCTCTTATTTCATTGCCACATCACTAAGCTGAGTTAGGCGGCTAAGCAAGGAGTGCTCGCTTGTTATCTTATCTCCTTGCATCAAGTTATTGAGTTGCAGAACTGAGTTACATGCCACTACCGAATTAACCGCAATTGACCAACTCGTGAATGAATCACAACATGGTGAGTTCATAGTCATGATGAGCCACATTTCAGGATGATTTGGCTTAGAAAAAAAAAATACAACCAAGGATGTGGAAAAATCCAGGCATGCATGGTAACAAAGGATATATAAGGCCTTACCTCAACTCCTACGCAGTGAATGTGGGATTGACATCCCGACAATAGTAATGCAAAGCACGTGTGGTGGAAAGGGGAGTGGGATTCAAACCCAGCTTACCCATGTCAAAATGATATGTGCTAAACCAACTCGGCTGACGATTTCATCGTATATAAAAGGGAGCTCACTTAGTTTTAAGGGAGAGTTGTTAGATGGTTGTGTATAGTCCTAGGCCGAACCATGGAGGCCTTTGGAGAGATGTTTTACCTTTCTAGAGAGAGAAAATGTAGGTGAAGTAGACCGTTTGGTGCGGGAAGACAATACAGTCAAGCCAAGAGCTTAGAGCTGGTTATAAAAGCTTCCTAAAACTGGTCTAAGGTGCTTGCAGATCCTATTTTCTCAATTGTGGAGAATTTGATGTAAGAAATGTGTTTCTTTTTTGCATTGTTAATAGGATCGGTTTGTCATTATACGAACCTGGAGACGTAGCCCTTTCGAGGTGAACTTTGTTATCAATTTGTGGAGTTATGAGTCCCTCCATTTCCTTCATTGCTTTGCTCCTTTATTTCAGTTTTGATGTGATTTTTAAACATTTAACTGATTCACGTAATTTACACGTTTTATGGGGAAATGGAAAATGAAGGATATGAATTCAAAATTGGGGGTGTTATTTTGTTAATTACACTTCAATTTCAGAATGTTTAAGTGCCAAATTTAACATAGTACCTTAATTTGATAGAATTATTAAGTATCCATTATAACAAGAAAAAAATTTGAGTCAGTAAAATTCACCATTTTTGGATCAAGTTTGGTATTTTTTGAAGTATTGCTAACAAGTTTTCCGCTTGAGATTATTGCATTTGGTTCAGTTTGTAGTTGGATACATGTTATAACAGGTTAACCATGAGCAAGGCTCTGAAATTTGAGGAGCTTGAAACCATTAACCGCCAGATTCGGGAGGAGAATTTTGAGCTAATAAATATATGGCATTCCTTGGAGAATGAAAATCTGGAGCTTCAAGAGAAATTGACTAGAGAAGGAGAGATCTTCTTGGGTGTCATTGAAACATTGCAATTGGAATTGCAAGCCAAGGATAAAATCTTGGAAAAGTTTCAAACTAGTGATAAAGTGGAGGAGATGGAAAAATACATCAAGGAACAACCCTCTACTATAGATGCACAAACCAAATCAGAGGTATGCATTGTAAGTAAATCACCACATTTTCCTTTCTCTCATCAAAAATCAGATGTTGATTTTGGTAAGTTTGAAGATCATACTAGAGGTATTGGATCTAAATTACTGAATATCATGGGTTTTGATGGAAAGTGCCTTGGAATAAATGGCCAAGGTATTACTAATCCCATACAGGTAGAGGAAAGACCTCGCTATGCAAGACTGGGATATGACAGTGGTAAGAGAAAAATTGGGGAAAGCTCCAAAACAACAGAAGAGCCTTTACCACTAGAGCTCCAAAATCAGCCTATTCAAGGTAAAAACAATATTTGTTTTGATAATCCTACTAATGAGGATGATATTGCTTTGAATATTGGGCAGGCCTCACAAAATGATGATGATGTGGGTGAGTGCAAAAGAGGAGAGAAAATAGTTTCACCTTGGCAATCTGACACAAGTAAAAGTCCTAGGAAGTCTAGGAAAGGTAAATATTCCAATGTGCACTTTGATTATGCGAAGGTGGATCAAGAAACATAAAATTTGTGGAATTTATTTCCATGTACATTTTGTGGATTAGATAACCACTGTGTTGCTATGTGTCAAAAAAATAAATCCTTATTAAGGAAAATTGATAAAGACTATCCTCCTAAACAAGATATGGGGAATAACAAAAACTACTGTACTCATTGTCAGAAGAGTGGACACAGGATTGAGAAGTGTTGGAAACTCCACCCACAACTTTGTAAGACGAAAGTAGAAAAAAACCCAAATTGGGAGAAGCCAATCCCGTGCAGAAAACCAAACTATCCAAAAACACGCAGAGGATCATCTGTGAAAATGGGTTGGTAAGACATTGCTTGGATAACAAATTTACATAGCTGAATTTGTTTGGCATGTTTTTAATTCTACACCTCCTATTCACATTATTGGTGAATAAAACTAACATTGTTGGAGTTAAAATGTGGAGGTAGAAATCAGAGGATATGTGACAATTCTATATATCAGTGTTAACGTATATAAGAATTGTTGTTTTCTAAATGTATGTTTGCATTCTTTTCTTCCATTTGAAAATGTATTTACAATACATGTGCAATGATTTGAATGCAATTTTTGTAAGACCCTATATCAATAAATGTTTGTAATGGAAGAGTATTAAAATGCATGTCTATTTGTAACTGAAAATAAGACCCCATTGAAGGGAAAATTGTACAAGTAGATTTCAGTGTTTAGTCAAGGATGCTAACATACATTCACAAAGCACCTACTTTTATTACCATGTATTGTTGTATTTCCTTTGTTGATGATAATTTACATCAAGCAGAAAAATAAGAATCCTTTTTCTATCCTCTAACAATGTAATGGCTAAGAGAAAATACTAGGAAGAGACCAAGACACTGTGAGTGCATAGGGTCAAATGACAGAGTTTGTGAAACTTCTTTGTCACCTGGTTACATATTCCAGTTTGGGAAAGTTGGATTCCGAAAAATGAGAGATGCAATATTGCCGGTATACTCCGAGACAAGTTCCATACAAGAAGGGAGATCCACCAAAATATGTTAGTAAGAGATTCTTGGTTTTATGGCTATGGATCGTTTTGGCATAGCTATGTTGTGACTAGCATGCTTAATCTACACCTTCATTCAATTTCTTGGGGTTCCTTGTTTGCATGAAGGAACTAACCCATATACAGGAGGGTAGATCACTCGTTGAGAGTAAACATGGAGCATCCATTTTGGATGAGAAGCATAAGGAGAAACCCATAGTTGAGGTTGTATCATTTCATTTGCATTCTTATATTCGTGATTTCTTACCATTTCTTAGTATTGAACAAGTTTTGGTAAAGAGGCACTCCTAGAAAGAAGTTTCAAATCAGTTGATTTGAGTATGTGCAATTTGTTGGATGCATGTTTAAGACCCCAAGTTTGAGGGAAAATTTTGTAATTGTTGTTACATTACAAGTATTTTGCATTCCAATATGTATGTTGCATTAATCTAATACCCATGTCTTTCAGAAACATTTATAAGCAATATATCATTGAGTTATGTTTACAAGTTGAATGTTGCATTGTTGTAAGAACCCTAGAAGGGAAATCATAAAATTGGTGATCTTTATAACATTATTTATAGACAATATTGTATTCCCTTGTTTTGTGTATTCAACAACAAGGACAAAGCCTATTCATCTTAACCATGTGCAGTGCAGTGAAGGTTAAGAGAACTCGCACCAGAAGAATTGAGAACACTGTGGTGCAGGTCAGTGGAAAGAGATGAAAGGGAGTTAGTAACTCTCTTCATAGCCAATTTTCTGAGTGATGTTCAACAAGAAGAGAGAAATTCTAGAGATGAGGAAGTTGTACCTTCATTTTCTGAGAGTAGAAACTTTTGGTGGTACAAAATTTCTTTAGTGGGGAGGTGTGGTCTGGAGGACGGTTTTAGTTTTTGATGTTCCCTAAATCTCCCAAAACTAGTTGCAGACAAAAGTACTCATCAAGATATTTCCAATTCCTTTTAAACGAGGGAAAAAGAGTCTGTATGAAGAAGATATCATTCATCAAAGTTCATCTCCAACTAGAAAAAACAAAGCGTAGGTTTGCACAGCACTGATGTGGCCGAACGAAAATGCAAAGGTGGCACACATGGTGGTGACAAGTGGCAGAGTCTGCCCAAGTAAAAGAATGGTTTTAGCCTCCGATTTTCGACGGTTGAGGTGGGTCCCACATAGAGTGCTCATTGGGGCCCAGCAGTCGTGGGGTCCACTTTTTGTATGGAGGGGAACCCTGCCGCCATTCTTCAATATGCATAGCATGTGAATTTTCCTTATCAAGCTTATGGAATTGTGGTGCATGTGGGATTCCCAATGCTTTGCAAATATCTCCAACTAGCTCGGCAAGCTAGAGGGCAAGCTAGAGGATCGAGCTAAGAGTTGAGCTCATGCTACATTGCCAGGTCACCAATGCACTAACTCATGAGCAGTTAATCCAGCTCAGGCCAACTCGTACTTAAGTCACTTATCTCCTTGAGGACCGAGCCCTACAGGACCAAGTTACATGCCACACCAAACTACAAGTTGAGCCAGGAAGGCTCGCCTATCCAACTTAACAACTGCTGCAAAGATCAAGTATCGGGCTCATCAAGCGAACAAGTTATCAAATCGGAGATCAATGCACAATGACCCAGGTGTCACTTGGTGCCAAGCCACATGGCACGTTGGCTTAGCCAACAAAACACTCGCATAAACGTGGTAGTAGCCACATTGGCAATACAACCAGCGGGCTATTTTAAGCCCCTCAACCGCCCAACTCCCGCCGCATGTGGGATTAAACCCCCCAAAATAGTAATAAAAACGGCATGCGAAGGAAAGGGGAGTAGGATTCGGACCTGACTCGCCCAAGTAAAAAGATAAGAGCCCCACCAACTAAACCGGCGAGTTGGTCATGTATAAAAGGGAGCTCACTAAGGGTTGAGGCAAAGTTAGAGGACTGTGTTAAGTCCTAGATGCTTCCATGGAGTTTTGAGACATTTTCATTAGACCTTTTTTTTTGTTATTTTTCTTGTAGGAATGGATGCTGATGAAGACAAAGCAGAGACCTATTATTATCCATTTTTGGAGAGAATTTAAGCCATTGGAGAGATGTTTTGCCTTTTGAGAGAGAGAAATTACAGATGAAGTAGACCGTTTAGTGTGGGAAGATAACACAATCAATATGAGAGCTGAGAGATGGTTACGAAAGCTTCCTAAAACTGGTCTGAGGTGCTTGCAGATCCCACTTTCTCAATTGTGGAGAATTTTATGTAAGATATGTGTTTAATTTTGCATCATTAATAGGATTGGTTCGTCATTTTGCGAACCCGGAGACGTAGCCTTTCGAGGTGAACTCCATTATCAAGTTGTGGAGTTATGCTTTTGAATTTTATTATTCAACTTATTGTTCTCTTTTTATGCCTTTAATAATGTTGTGTATACCACATCATTGTTCCTTTTTGATACATTTATTTTGTCACAAGGTTTCCTTATGGAAAAATCCATTTGAAGAGTGGTTACATCATAGTTAATGCAAACCATTTGATCCTATGTTTTTTCAACTTTGCACACAACATATATGTATTCCATGCTATTTGTGTGTAGGTTATATGTAGTTAATACCCTAAGTGTGTAAGGATTTGAAGTTACAATAACATGTGGCATTTGCTTCTTGTTTTTTGTCTCTTTCTGATTTTTGGGAAAACTCATCTTGGTAATCAAAACTTGAGCTGTTTGGAGGAATGAATTGTTTGAATGGATAAGGAGTATTTGAATTTTTGAGGGAATTTCCCTATGGATTAGTGACTTTTTAGGGTTGGCACTTCCTTATTGTAATTAATTGCCTTGAGGCAATGCTACCCTTCGTAAGAGTAACTATATATGTCTTTGTCTTTTGCCTCTTCTCGGGTCCTTTTTGGCCAGTAGGAACTATCTATATTGGCCTCTTTTGAATAATCTATTGGTGTGGAACCATTCCTGACCACCACTACTACCATCACTACAACCTCCAACAATAACAACACTAACATACTCACTACCAACTCCTCCTCTTGAATTTTCAAACTATAGCTGAAACGTATGTTGAGGATTTGACTCTGGAGAAAAATGCATTGGACTACCACTTGTCGTATGTAATGGTCCTTTCTCCAAAGCTCCAAGGCCTAACCTATCGATAACCTCATCTAGGATTTACCTCTGGTGGTATCCAAATGCCTCATCTTGTTGAACCAAAACCACCACCACTAAAACCCATCTTTTCAGCTAAAACTTACTCTATAGTATATGTTTGTTTCATGCTTTCATTCAAACTTGGTTTATATGATTTATCTCCCCTAGTAGGGGGAGTGTGTAATTCATCCTGAGAGTAATATTGATCATCACTACTTGCCTCTGCAGGATGCATTTCATTCCACAATTTGCTAAAATTTGCATCTTATAGAAAAGAATCGTATTCTAAAAAAAAATTGATAGCATAGGTCCCACCTCATATACCAAAAGATAGTTATTTTTTACCTTGTCTAATTTTTATCTCGCAAATCAACATCTAGATTCTTTGGCTTGTTTTTAGAAGAGAATTTTTTATCAGCTTTTACATAAAAATTGTCATATTGAAATGCCTCTACCTCTTGTATGGATGTAATCCCAAAATTTGTGTTGGAAACTCTTGAAAACTAATTCCTTTTTCAATAGAAATATCATCCATTAATTTTTTTACGTCATCCCAAGAGTTCTTGTTTTTCAATTTTTCTAGTAAGGGTTTACTTTCATGTTGAATTTTTGTGGCAAATTCTTGTTCGCCACTACCCTTTCTTTAATCACCTCACATGGGTCATACAACCAGTGAGATTCAACATCAAACTTAAAAATTTGAAAATTTTCATTTTCCACAATGAATGCTTTTCTCTCAAATTTGAACCCTCCACATGAAAACGATGAGGAAGGAAATATGATCTTATTTTGCTGAGTAACAAAATATAGTTTATATGTGCTTTCCATCTACCGAATATATTCCACGGAAAAACCCCTATTTGTCACATGTATTGGAAATTTGTGAGGTTGTACTCCTAATCCATAAACCCTGTTAGCACATTATATTCCTCCGTGAAACACCAGTCAACCAACTGTATTTCTGATCCCATTTGAATGTAATCTCTAGAAGTCATAGGAAATCTAGGCATTGTACTTTTTGAAATTGCTTGATAAATTGGAGTCCAAAAGTAGTCCACAAATTGATTGTAGTCCCTTCGATTATCAAACATCCTTATCTTGGGGGTCCACTTAGTTAATGGAAGCAACACTTTTGGTTGACCCTCAACATCATTTTAGGCTTGAATTATAACTTGTTTCTCGCAAACCATTTAGCAAATTGCCATAGAAATAAATAACACAAGTAGGTAGTGAACCTAAAGGCATTAGTGTTATAACCTTCTTTGATTGTTAAGAATTGTTTATGCATATATTCTGCAATGTGCTCAACAAATATATATGCACAAGGTGGAGTAACAATAATAGGTATTATATACCATTTCAAGGAGGGTTCCATCCACTTTATCATCACCATTTAGTCCAAGGAAAAATGCTAGCATAGAAATGGTATCCCTAACCCACGATTTAAACTTCAAAATTGTATAAGGAGGCTTCCCTTTTGGTATCGTTCCATCAAGTGTTATTTTTCATAAAAAATCATCGTTGGCATTTAAGTGGTGGCATGATAATCATTAGCAATTGTTTATAGGTTTATGTTGATGGTTCCTAATTCTTTACTTTAAAACCCCAACACACGACCAAGATTCTCCTCTATAATAGACAACATTTCTTCTCATGTGTCATTTAAAACAATTGTTTTTTTCCCATCATGATTCCGGGAACAAAGCATGAAAAATTCAAGTGTAAGATAAAAAATTGTGGAGCATATGCACGCAAATTCATCTCCCCTGTTATCTATCCCCATTTACTAATGGATTTGAAATTATTTTCTTAATTCTCATTACAAGTATCTAAGCTTGTGAGGTTCTTGTGCCAATACAAGACCATAAAAATATCATGATATTAACCGTCAAACCCAAGGTTTTAAGCAGTTGGGTGTGGTGGGGTTGGGGTGCATTTTGGCTTTTGTGGTGGAAGTAGAGTTTAGACATGCTGGAATTTTTGTGATCGTGGAAACCCTCAAACCGAATTTTTAAACCTTATATTGAACTATTTCAAAACGAAGGATTTTATAGTGCTACTTCATAAAAAATTTAATTAAATAATCAATGTAGGATGACACTTACTCAAAAAATGACATATTTTGAGTCTGACACCTATGAATATAGTCAGCCTTTGTTACATGATGCCTTCTAGCTGCAATGGACGTTAAATATCTCCATCGCAAGAAAGTATCACATTATATAAATTGATTACATCTTTCATTGTAGATGACAAATTTGGCTCTTTTCAAATTATATTCAGGTGGATGACACGTCTGTCACTTTGCAGGCCTATTCTGGGCGCTTCCATTCAAAATGTGGGTGTGTGAGGACTTTGTCCCAGAATAGAGCATAGTCATTGATCTTAAATATCAAACGATGTAGAATATTAAAATAATGAATAAAACATAATTACATCACGTATCATAAATATAGTAGTATCTATACATGGTAACATCACACGTGGAAACATTCTAAGTTGCAAAAGAGTTAAGGACAATGTTATCCCAAATTAAACCTTAGAGTAATTTGGTAAATTACTTATTAATGGACAGGTAGATCTTGTTTAAAATCCCATGGAACAAAGGTTAAATTATGTGGCACGTCATTAAACCTTTAAAAGACCCGCCAAATTTAAAAGTAAAAAGTTCAGGATATACAAGAGTTTCAACCATACCATATGCTTTTTCCTGGGGGTACAAAACACCAAATATTTCTAGAGTTTTAAATGTAACTTATGGAACATGTTTGTTATCATAATCTCGGGTTCATGGACATAATTATGCACACTTTATAGGGGGCATAAATATTTCACTCATTCTTATTTATACTCAATTATGGTTACAAATAAGGTATATTGTGGGACATGGGTCTACTTTCTATGATATTTCAGCATTACTACACATTCTTTTGGCAATACGACAATGAGAAGATCATGGGGCACCACATAGCTTTATTACTTGTGTTTATTTATCCAAAACATTAGGCCTTAGATCCTTCTGCAACAATTGTTCAATTGGGGGCTTATGGAAAGCATAGAAGTAGATATCCATAGGCATTATTTCCTCTCATCATTTTAAAAGGAAAGATGTCACAGTTTAATAAAATATTGATCACATGTCTTCTTCCTTAAGGTTGCATTCGTACCCGCTTCTTCTTTTAGATCTTTATTTTATTTTGTGTTAGAGGTTGCATGAGCCCAATACTATCTTTTATCATTCAACACCAATGGGAACTATCACCCCAATACTTCAACAAAGGTTAATAAAAACAATCAAAGTATTCAACTACAAGTATAAAATACAAATATTTTCTCCCCGATGAAAAAAAACAGTGCCCTTTTCCATTGTTTAAATATCTTCCTTCACTTTGCAAGTGAAAAATCTACGTTATAATGAGTTATAGTTGTTAAATTTCTTGTAGGGGTATTCATTACACTATGTTGTTGCTGTTTCATCATAGATCCTACCAAAAACCAACAATTTAGATAAATATACCACTAGAAAAGACAAAGTTTATTACACAATTAGGTGTCTTTCATGTTAAAGCATGTAATTTTAATTTCATATCAAGGAGGAAATTTAGAACACTCCGATGCGGAAATTTACCCTTAAGACTGCTAATATTATTTTGCTTCTTGGCTAAGGAACAAACCACATTCTACCCCCGTTAGTACATATTCCATCTCTATTTAAACATGTGTATTACCACACAGTAGAGTCAACAATTTTGAACCTATATACATAAACGTGCAAAAATTATCTTTCCATTGTGAAACTTTTAGATTTGATTCATCTTCTCCCGATTAAAAAACTATACGATGCGTTATGTTGTATGATCTAGTCTTGCTGATCTATAGGTCTTGAAAGGCAACGATTTTTATAACTCTACTTTTAATGTAAAAACAAACATTTTTTGGTCTTTCATCTTCCAATGTCGGCCTTTTCATGATAATTTACCTTGGACCCTATAAAAATAAATTTAAACATCCACCTCGTTTTCACACGTGATAAAAAACTGAAATCTCTTGGCATCTAATTGAAAACCATACAAAAGTCACTCAAAGTCA